>PVJO010001673.1:0-164754 GCA_004026905.1 Hystrix cristata | reverse complement strand
CAACGGAAGAGATATGCTTAGCTTGTAAGACCCTGTGTTAGAGCACCAGCAATAAGCAAGGATGAAGGAGATAGAGGTATGGGGGAGAGAGGGAGGGAGGAAGGAAGGAAGAAAAGGGAAAGAAAAAAATATAGTGGATAACGAAGGGAGGGTATGGGGCTGGGGATTTAGCTCAGTGGTTAGAGTGCTTGCCTTGCAAGCACAAGGCCCTGAGTTCGATCCCCAGCACCAAAAAAAAAAAAAAAAAAAAAAAAAAAAAAAAAAAAAAAAAAAAAAAAAAAAAAAAAAAAAAAAGGGAAGGTACAGAGGGAGGGGGGAAGGATTATAATTTTCCTTTCATACTGATATAATTTGTGATGGTTAATCTTGATCGTCAGTTTGACTGACTTGAGAGACTCCCCTGGGAGATTAGTAATGCACATTTCTGGGTGTGTCTGCACAGATCACAAAGGTAAATTCAGAGACATATCTGGTTCTTGGACCTCCCTCTCTGTCCCTCTTTCCCTGTCTTTCTATTTCTGGCTCCCATGAGGAAAACAACTTTCTCTCACCAGACTCTTCTGCCATAATATTTCTGCCTTGTGACCAGCCAACCATGGACCAAACCTTCTGAAATGATGAGCCAAAATCAGTCTCTCTTCTTTCAACTGTGTGCATCAGGTGTAGAGAAAAAAATTGTTACCAAGGAGAAGTGCAGTTATTGCTCTGACTTTGCTTGAAAAACTGCCCTGTCACACTATGGAAGCAACACTTTGTGACACTACTTGTAGTACAAAGGGGAGGGATCACTGCACTACTCCACTTGAGATGACTCCAGTACATAAGAGATTCTGAGTAAATACAAGAAAAAGGGATCATCTTATTTCTGTAATTCAATCCTCACAATATTTTACTCAGAACTTGTAACATCTCCTCCATATTCTCAGAATTCAGACTCTTCAAATCAGTGTCTTATGGTATGTGACAGTGAAGTTCCTTTCCCTATAGCTTTTCCTACAAATGCAGCCTGCTCCAGTCATTCAAGACCCACTTGACATGGATGTCCCCAAATTTAATTGGAGTCCCACATGCATCGAAACTTCTCCCATGCATCTTGATCCTTAATTCATTTTCCAAGCCATGGTTTTTCATTAAATATTTCTTTAATTATTTAGAACCCAATTTCCTGATTTTTAGTTCTTTTTGTAACTTTGCTTGCTTGTTGCTAGATAGATTATGAATTAATAAGCATGGTTAGATTGGAATAGATTGTGAATTAATGAGCACAGTTATGTCTAATACCTATTTAGCACCTACACAGTGTCCCTGTCCTTCTATCCATTTATGCATATATTCCTCTCTCACCTGTATAGATTCTAGAATTTCAGACATGCTGCTAAACTATTATGTGCAGAATTTTAAAAAATAATGTTAATGCTATTTGCATAAAACAGTTTGCTTTATTTTGCTTGTTATCTTATCAAAATTAAAAAAAAAATTATTGAGACAATGTATAAATATCTGCTCTAATTAATGATGGGAAGAGCAGGAGGTTATCATTGCTGAAGATTTTCTTCATTGATCATGACATTAACAAAACCATAAAATTATTTTGACAAAATTATTTTCAACCCACATTTATCTTTTTTTTTTTTTTATTTTAAACCAAGAGCATGTACTGGTACATTTTACATACAATGGTCACATTCATCACATCACATTTATCTTTGTATGTCTAATCTTCTGAAACCAGTTCATGTGATATAAAAGTAATTGCAGTTCATCTTTAAGTTTGCATTCATCTCTCATGTAGTGTGACCCTATTAATTATTGGAATGTGATACAAAAAATGAGTGAAAAGCTTTTAACCAATAGAACATCTTTTTTCATACATCATAAAGAGAAACTCTCTGATGACCACCTAAAACACAGGTGCTGGAGATAGGTCAGGGCTTCCTAGGTGAAGTAAAAATAAGCAAAACAGCACCATTGACAGGGTTTGTTTCCCCCATGTCGTTTTTCTCCCTAGGTGAATGCCGTATCAATGAATTATTTATATGAGATATTCATTGAGACTCTACACTGTATCAGATACTGTGCTAGCAACCTAACTGTCATGTCCTTTATGAAGAGGGCATTTTAGGAGACAAAGTGATGGCATTTTCGAAATAACCTGATTATAATATACATTCTGAAACCAAGTCTGTAAATTAAATGTGCATGGCCATCTGGCTGGAGTAGAAACTTACGATGCATTAGGGACCATGTGAACTGAGAGCTAAATGTCTCTCTTAAAACATTCGAAACACTTTGCTAGTCAAACAGTAAAAGTATGTAAGATTGACTAGAGTGCAAGTCTACAACACCAGTGAGAACATTTATTTAACCCCTCCCCTCATTTAAAGGCGATTGCACAATGATCTGGTTGATGGACACCATGAAGTCAGTCACAGCCTTTACCAACCAGCAGATATGCAATCAAAATGATGGTTTTGGAATAGTTGGGATGAAAAGAATGCTGGGTATGTGGTGATCCAAGTTTAAGTAGCTATCTACCGTTATATAGTAAATAATCCTCAAATTTCAGTAGTTTAAAATACTAAATGTCTTTTATTCCTCATAGTTTTAGAGGACCATGAGTCTGGGAGCAACTTGGATGATAGTTCTGGCTCTGGGTCTCTTCTGTAAGTGACAGCCAAGTTGTAAGCCAGCACTACAGTCATCAGGGCCCATGTCCTCACTCAAATGTTGTTAAGCGGATCTCAGTTCCTTGCTAGCTACTGGGCTAAGAGCCCGGGCCCTTGCCATGTGTGTATCTCCATACGCTCCTAGTTTCCTCACAAGTCAGCAGCTGGCTGCCCCAGCACAAACATCTCCAGGAGAAAATGAAAAGAGAAGGAAACCCTAGTAATTTCACAGTCCTTTCCAGTCACATCATCACTGCTAACTTATTCTCAGTGGTATCCTAGTCCACTGAAGGAGTTGGAAATTCACATCTACTCCTTAAAAAAAGGAAGTAGCACAGAATTTTTGAAACATTTTAAAACCACCATATAATCTCTGCCACTTTCTAATATGGGCATTTGATATGTTGAAACTATGTTAATCTCTCAAACATTGGAACTTTGTTTGTTGGGCTGTTTTTAAATGGAAAGTATGAAAATCAGCCTAAATCCCAAAAAGTGGCTTGAGGATTGGTTGATGAAGAAAATGTCCATGAAAGCAATTTGCCAAGTTCCATAAATATATCATTTATCATCTTATTTAGAGTCAAGATATTATGCTCTAGAAAAGTGTATTAATTATCCTGTAACTTACGGAATGGAGATAGCACACATGTTAATGTTGACCTGTTGTCCAGAAGTAACTGCTACTATTACGTGAGAATGAGCTATACAGTCTACAACTGACAGTCTGGGTTTATGTTTTCCAAATAACGCAGTATTAAGTCTCATCAAATTCTCTTTTTGCCTATATATCACTAGTGCCAGAACTCTAAGCCATTCATCATCTCTTGTTACCACAGTCTTTACCTGGCTTTACACTTACAACTTTCAGGCTCCACATACACTAACCGTTTGGTAGTCATTAAGGCTTTACTTAATTCAAATGTTGTAACTATTGTGGCTTTATTTAATTCAAATGTGCCTTATATGGGAATTAAAATTTTAATATACTATAGACAAATAGGATGATTCTCATGAGGACTGAGGTCTTTTTTTTTTTTTCAGATTAAAGTAAATTTTTCTCTTTCGAACAGGACTTTCATCATTCCTTTCTTACCTCATTTGAAGGGATAATGACATACCAGAAAGGTTTTATTTTTTTATGAAGAAAAGAATAATTTTTTCTCTTCACTCATAATCCCTGTATCTCTTTAGATAGCTCCACCCAGAAGATCATCTGAAACCCAGCAGGCAACATGCAACCCTCTTTTCTTCATCTTCTACGTGCAGTTGATCAGCCAAGCTTGTTGATTCTGCCTGTAGAATGAGTTTTTAATTTATTCGTTTTTCCATTTACTGCATTTATCTCTATCTCTGTCTCTGTGCATATAATTTTTAGTTCAAGTAATGAAATAATTTCCCATCACTTTTAAAGAGAGTGAGATTTTAATGCAAAAATCTCTTCCTTCTTCAGAATCCTTAGCGGAGTTCCCAGAGCCCAAAGCGAAGAGGTTCCACCTGTCTCATTAGCTATTCATTCATTCTAACTTGTGCCAGACTCTTCTTCATTTGAGAAACTTTTGCATAAGCGTTTTACCTGACTGAAGCTATTTTCTGCTTTTCATACTTTTGCCTCCTATGTGCTTATCCATTTATCTTATCTCTGATTAATGCACCACTTCCTCGGAGAACCTTTGAATTAAATTCCCCTTTTAGAATCATTTTGAAAATTTCCCTTTCACTTTATTGAAGATGTAATTTAAAAGTATACACTGAAAATGTGATTTTAGCGGATGTATCCACTTCTACTTATTAGACTCTCAGCTCCATGAAGGCAGGAATCACATCTATTGATTCACTGCACTTCCTCAGTAATTAGCCAAAAGCTTGACACATGCTGGGTGTTTAGAAAAGATGTATTGAATGTGAGGGGCAAGATGCTTTTAGTACTCTTATTAGCTTCCATGAGTCAGGGTGCATTTGTTTTTTGGACATGAGCATACTGACCAGTTTCACTCAGGAGGAAGAAGATTGCTGAAGTCTCTGTGCTCAGATCAGTCTGTGTTTGACAAGTGGAAGGAGGACTTGAAACATAAAGATCCGGTACAGAAGTGCACGTTACCTACTTCATGTTTTAAGTGGAAATAGATCTGGACATGTGCAGTTTAGGATGTGACCACCACATGACTGGTTTTGTACCACTTCATAAGTTTAGAGCAGATTAAGCCCACCTGCTGATAATTTCCAGTACGCTTGTTAATAGTTTGCAGATTCCCAAGTGATGTTACTAGATCCACCTTCTGCGTCAACAATTGTTCCTTCTTGATAATCTCACAATACCCATAATCTAAAAGTTAGTGCAGAAGATAAGATTTGGGATTTTACTAGGCTATGTGGGTTATAGGAGACTTGGATGCTGCTTTATTTCGATGATTGTGATTGCAGACAAATAGGCTCATTCTGATTAGGTTTGAGGCCTTATCTTTTTACATTTATATGTATTTACATGAAAAGAAATAAATGTAAATAGGATTTTCTATTTATCTTTAAAGTCTTCTAATACTAATACCCAATGAAAATAAATGATGACATAGAAATAAATACATGTCCGCAGATGAAAGTATTATGCTGGCTTTTTAAGAGTCATGTTTTAATTTTAAAACTTACCCATTTCAAATTAATATCGACAACACAGTAAAATGTACCTTCAAGTGAAAGAAACTTTTCATAATTTTCCTTTCTATATAGCAATCATTACTGATTTGAATATGAAAAGTGTAATACAGTTAGGCCCAAAATTAGCTATACATATAGCATTGAAAACACACACACACACACACACACACACACACACACACACACACACACCTCCTAAACTTTAAAATAGTGTTCCGACCACTCTACTTTCAGGCGAATAAATCATGAAAAAAATGGACAATTGTCCCTGGGAAAGTCTGAGAAGACAAAATTTTGGTAAGCTATTGAACATTAATGGAATTATGCAAAGTAGTGATGAGAACAAGTTATTTCAAGCAAAGAGATAATAGGTAAAAAGGCCTGACAGTCTGGAAATTCATGTTCTTTTGATGATGGGGCATCTCCTTGTATGACTACATACTGTGGTTCATAGTAAGAAGAAGAGAAACATAAAAAAGTCTTCCTGTGTGTTCCCAGTTAGTCCAAAATTCCCTTTGATTCCATGGAGATGACGTGTGACTCTTCATTGCATGTATCAAAATATGTGAATGTTTTATGTATATGTATAAATATATGCATATTACATATGCATGTATATCTCTGATGAAGTTTAACTATGGATATTTGATAATACTAAAATATCTGATACCTATATTTTAAGCGTATGTCTTGAATCAAAGAGCCTTTAAAATTTAAACTGGAACAACATTTAGAATACTCTCCCTGATATACTTTGTTAAGAAGTTCAGAGTTTTGATTCTTTTGCATCAGAAATTAAAGAGATCCCTCATGATAACCAGGATATGTAGTTGCTCTTTAATAAGTGAAAGATCTGAGCACCCTAAATCCGCACCCACATGACAACGTTCAATTGGAGTTGAATGGCACCTGCCACCCCGTGTGTCTGCACATGACCACAATCCCCACCTCCCCCTCTTGTCTTCTACCCGGCCTATTTCACCCATTTATACTGCATGCTTTCCTGCTGGAGACTTTTCCCCTCTGCTACAGAACAAGGGACCAACAGTAGTAGCACATTATCAGGTATGTGTTTTCAAAATATGTTTTGGCAACTGCATGAACTATACCGTGCAGAAGTAGGTCAGCTTGTAGAACATAATGAAGTGTTTTGCAATATCTGAAAATAGCTTTATGTGCTTGCTCGTAGACACGTATATATATTTTTCTACAATGTTCTTGGAAGCAAAACATTATTTTATTATTAAAAATAAATAAATTTGTCTGAAACTGAAGGCAAGCTTCCTATGTCATTATAATCTAGTTTGAAAATAACCAGGATAGTATTTCGTTTTTCCCACAAGATATAGACTTAATTGTAAAACAGAGAAGTCTGATTTGCTGAAAAATTGGCTCAGCTTCCGAAGTGATAAAAATCATTCTGCAGAAAGCGGAAGCTTTGGACTATACCAACATGTATTTACAAAGCAAACGAGCATTTAGGATGCATTGCGGATGATCCTAGAATGTGCAGTGTACATTACCAAGCCTGCCTTGTGGATTTGAGATATTCTTGGCAGGCTGCCTATATTATTCTCTGAATACAGAAATTGCACAGTACAAGCTGAGTAGGAAAGATGATTATTTACCACTCCCTTTTTTCAGAAGTATTTTTATCATGTCTTAGCAGAAGATATTTATACATCTAATCCCTGCTCCAAGATGTTAGATAGAGCTCTGTGAACAAGTGAAGTTTCTTTTATTTGTTTTTTTTCCTTAACAACCACCTCTGTTTGAAATGAGGTGTGTTGCAATGCCAAAATTAAACATTCAGTTTCGTCAAGTACTATAATCTGTGGGACAGAATGGCTAGGTGGGAAAATGCAGAAAGCTCAGCTTTTCTCTATTATCATGTCATGGAAAATGTTGACAAACATTTGGAAGAAGCGAGAGACAGCAGGAGCAGATCAGGCACTGGGAGCCGCAGAAAGACCAGGAGCGCCATCAGCTTCTCTCTCCTGACATGGGCGCTCATGTAAAGAAGAGGGTTTTATAGCTCTTCTCATTTTTTAACATTTCCCACATAACTCAAATGGAAAGCCTGAGAGGAATATACCTGCTCCTTCAAAATTTATGGGAAAAACAGTGTCTTTGCACTTCTGCTGAATGAAATGACAGGACTGGCTCCAGGTTTCTGCTCCCAGTAAGAGCCTTGAGGTTCGTCTGTGACAGGACTCTCCACTGAGGTGATTTTCACCTGACATGGCTGTGCTGTTACTGCTGCTACTGCTCTCAATGGCAGAAATAACTTCTCCTGTGGGTGCCTCGGGCAGAGTGAAAGCTGGGTCAAGGTGGCGAGGTGAAAAGAATCGTGAGTAGCCAGGCTTTTTTACTCTTAGTGCGTTTCTTTCTTTCTTCTGTATATTTAGGAATGCTTCGGTTCTGCTCAGCTTTGCAGTTCTTAGCATTTCCAGGAGAATGTTTTAAGTCGTAGAAGTAATTTCACACATTAAATATGCTTTCAGAATAAATGGGTTCTATCCTCTGTAAGTGCCACACATCTGCACTATTGTTCTAGATTTCATCGCAAGAGTTTTGTTTGGCTTTTCTAGTTAACTCTTACAGTTCCTGGGACTTGGGAAGACTAGGATCATGTGTGCAATATAATCTTACCTCTTCTACCTAAACTTAAACTATATGGCAGACACTTTTGGGTATTCAAATGCTAGCTGTGTAATGCAAAATTCTCGCATCTAAGCACTTTGGTTTGAGGGTAACGAGAAAGTAAAATAATAAAATTATCAATTATACAAACTGTGACTTAATTTAAGAATTGATGCTTTATAGACAAGGTCTGATAAATACACTCTTCTGTTGAGTTACTAATTTACTTTTTGCTCTCTGTGGAAATACAAGACTTTCACCATTTGACCATGAAATGTGTTTGAGTACTTAAGAAGTATGGCATTAAACCATAATTTGAATCTTTAAAACTGAGTCTGAGGAAAAAAAAAAAAACTGAGTCTGTTTCTAGTATTACAGGAAAGAGGAATGGAGTGGACATTACCTGCCTCTGAAGCAATTAGTCCGAAATAGCCAATGTCCTTTCTCCTGTTTTTATCACCCAACAGGACAGCGAAGGTGAAAGTGTGTGTGCGTGTGTGTGTGTGTGCGCGCGCGCGTGTATGTAAAGCTTAGAAGGAGAAATATTTATCCTCTCCAAGTTTAGAAGTAGAAATTTAGAAGTTCCCTTCTGTACATCTATCTTCAAAAAATTAAAAAAAAAAGATAAAGAAGAGGTTAAAAAGGGAACTTGGACTTGGTTAGAGGAAGGGAATGCTTCTTTGAAATGTTGCTGAATATTCAGATGAGGTATGCCAATAAAATTTTATTTTATTGAAACTTCTTCCAGAAAAAGTAAAGTTGAAGCTAATTACTAAGTGCGTGACTTGCATTTTAATCACACTTTTTCATTTTGTGTTCTGTGCTGCCGATGTGAGTGACAAGTGGAAAGTTCAGAGGCATAGATCAATAGGATTGCCAGCAATATAAACTGGAACCATTACACGCTTAACATTCTCCTCTGCTGACTGAATTTCTCACTACCAAATTATTACTGACCTTTCATCTCTCTTTTATTTCTTTCATTTTCCTTTAATCTTTTATTTGTTTTTCTCTTCGTCATTTGGAAAGGATGTATTATGATATGATACTTAAGATACCCAGTAATAATAAATGATCGCTCTTACTGATCATTTTTTCTCTAGACATTCAGGTTGTCTCGGTGCTTACACTGTGAAGTCCAAGTCTTGTAACCCTGCTAGAAAATAGAAATTTATTACTCCCCAAAATCTAAGAGTCATCAGAATAACTCCACACTTTAAACTGAAAGGTAGTAACTGTAAACTTGAACAATTATTGTAATTTTATTTATCTAGCCACATAATTTGTTTCATACAAATTATAGTAAGCAATCACATATAGTTTCTTAATATAATAAATATAATAGTACCAGTTGTATGAGTAGTATCCCATGTTAGCAAGGACCTCCTCCACTTACAGAGGAGGAAACTCACCAAATAGGTAAATTGTGTACTCAGAAGCATTCACCAGTTAATTGTGTATAGACACAGCTCTATGCTGAAACACTTAGACTTCTAATTCAGTGTTCTTTCCATACTCGAAGTTCCCCAGAGATCAGTACAACTGTGGGAAACCCATGGCACTCATCAGCACCTAGCATTATAGTATCTATCTATCTGTTTATATATGTATTTCTCTGCCAATGGACTATAAACTCAAAGAAAGCACAAATTTGTCTCGCCTAGTTTCTTTTCTCATCACCAATAAAGGTACTGGAAAATACATTTTTCAATGTATATCTATTAATTGAATAATTTATAAAGAGAAATTCAATTAAGAGGATCGTGCCAAATTAAGAAGAGTTTTTATTCAGTATTGAGATTATATATAATCTCTAATACTAGTATTGAAGTATTTTTTGAGATTTTTCCAATCTTTAAATGATAAAGTGTTAATTTTTATTTAAAGTAAAATGTTAATTTTTATTTAAAGTAGCTATTGTATGAGTAGGCCATAGAATAACATATATATAAATTACAGTCTTTAGGTTAAAATTATAATAATTTTAAAAAATAGAAGAAAACTGTAGTTCATAGAACTCCCACCACAAAATGACAAAGAAAATAAAATACATTTACAAGAGGCAATAAGTGTATAATGATTTCACTATAAATGATATTATTCTATATTTTCATTTTGGTTTATAAAACATGGATATCTATATCTTTCTCAAACTTTAATTAGCAAATAAGCAATAAAGCAAACATAATCAATAACTATCTTATTACTTTGCAAAATATTGATGAGTGAGGAAATATTAACACATTTATTTTTTCTAAATAAGCAAACAGAAATAAAAAAAAAAAAGCCTCGTAGTGAAATCAACTAGGGAAAGTGCCCATATCTAGTAAAATAGCATCAGTTAAATGACAGTCTAAACAAGGCAGTACCAGAAAATTGCTATCTGAATGAAATACAGTTCGCAATAATGACATGAAGAAATTTTTCTAAGGAAGCCGTATCTATCCACGTTCGTGGGGTCAGAACTCAACACAGTAATATAAATTTATAGCCTTTGTTCTTTTCCTTCAGTTTATACAGGCAGAATATCATGATATTATTAGGAAAAAAGGTTTTATAATATTTTCGGGAATGTAAGGCCACAGATTTTATACCTATCATTCATTTATTGCTACTCAGAAGAGTTACATGAAGCATACAAACATCTGAATAGTCTTCTCTCTTCAGGTTACGTGAAATGTGTTGGTAATCACATTTCTACCTTCCTATCAAATTTGCAGATGAAATTGTGAAACTATGTGCTAAAGAAAAGGATTGTGTGTAAAGTAATAACACTGTCAAATCACCTTATAAACCTAAGTTACTCAAGAAATTCCCAGATCATTCATATAAATGTTCCAAACATGAACTTCACTCTTGCCCTTACATTTGCAAAATTATTGGCCTTTAATTTTGCAAAAATCTTTCCAGAAACAACCTGCAGTAGCTGAAAAACCTGATGTTTGAACTGTCCCAGTCATACATGCAACCTACAACTAAAGCTCCACCAAACACGTTTCCTTTAATATTGCCAAAATGTCTGTCCTCCGGGCAGCATATCACTCCATACACCCCCGTGCATTTCTTGTTTGATATTTTCTTTCCAACATTTCATCACAACATTGGGAATGAACTGCCTATAGTTTTCTTTAACCATCTGCCTCTTTTCTTCTGTCACTGGTTGCAGGTCAAGTGCTACTTGCAGAAACTTTTGAAATACTAGAATTATTCAGAGAGGATCCTTCAGAGACGTCTTGAGTTCATTTAAAATAAATTTTTCAAAGCTTTAGAAATCTTAGCTACCATTGTTGTGTCTCTAATTTCACATTTCATCTTTGCCATTTTAATAAAAATATCCTAATCTACATAATTTCCCAAGAGTTTAATACTGCAAAACAGTTTACTCCTTTTCTTTCGGAACACCAGTTTTGAAAAGCTACAAAGCATTTAAATACCCTTATGGAATTTTTAAATGAAAAAGAAACTGTCTCACTCTTTATGCTTTTTCTTTTCCTGTCTTTCCAACTAACCACATTTCATGAATTTTTGAGAAATGCCTCTTATGAAGACATCGTGCTCAATAATTTAAACTAATGTATAGCTTTAATGCACTATAAAATGTTAGCAAACAAGAGGTTTTACTACTGTTGGCTCCTTTCTCATCCAGTGAGAATAATTCTTGCAAATTTGATTGCATAATGAGGCTGATATAAAAAATCAATAGATTTATGGTGCACTAAAATAAAAGTAGTGAGCTATCTTCAGGACAAGATTAAAGTCCAAGATACACTAAACCATAGCCTGAAGCCTACAGAATAATACAGACACCTGAGAAGCAGTTGGAGTTGGCAGGACTTGCCAGGGAGCAGCCATGGGGTGGCCGAGCCCACAGAACGTCACGTTCATCCTTGAAGATAAGAAAGCAGAACGTGATGTCATGACCAGCTCTCACTACTCTCCTTCCAGAGTGCATCTTCCTTTTTATAATTAAGTGAGCTACAAGTTGTAGTGGAAGAGTAGAAATCTTCTGCATTGCTTTAGCCAAAGTCATAAAGCCAGAGAGGATGATTTTATATCATTCTACTTTGTAAATATGCAATATATTAACAGTGGAATTAAGGAAAGTCCAATATATTTTCTTTAAATGAACTCAAATAAATGAACTCAAGACGTCTCTGAAGGATCCTCCCTGAATAATTCTAGTATTTCAAAAGTTTCTGCAAGTGGCATTTGACCTGCAACCAGTGACAGAAGAAAAGAGGCAGATGGTTAAAAAAAAAACTATAGGCAGTTCACTCCCAATGTTGTGATGAAATGTTGGAAAGAATATATCAAACAAGAAATGCACGGGGATTACGTGAGTGTGCCACCATGCCTAACTGCTATGGTTCTTTTTGTGGAAAAAATATAGTGTTTCATGACCAAATTATCTGTGGTCTGGTATTTCTGTAAAAAAAAAAAAAATTATCACTAATTCCTTGGAAATTATAAAGTGAAATAAACTGTAATTTCAATGGACAATGAATTCAAATAAAGATGATGAATATTATAACAAACTGTTATTCATACAAGAAAGGTTCAGAAGGACTTTTTTTAACAGTCGTAGCAAGGAAATAACTGAAGTAAAATGAAATGGGATCATATATATATTCCATTTCTGTAAAATAAGGCACATATAAGCTGAAAGCCCTGACTGTTACACAGCAGTGATTTAATTATACTCTGGTTTCATTAAACGCCATCGTGAGTACGCGCTGTCCAGAGCACAGAGCTGTCATTTCGGCCCCAGCGGTCTTTCCGACAATGCCGTCCTAGTCTCCTGTCCTTGCCCATGTGGTCAACACTAGATCCTTCCAGAAAACCAATTTCAGTGGAGGGCAGAATATGAGCTGCCCTCAGTAGCTGACACCAAACCATTTTACTTTTTACCGATGGATAAAAGCAACTTTGTTTTATTCCATCCTCCAGATTGCTGTACCTCTCATCCGAGGGTGAGTACAAATAACAGATGATGAATAGGGCTTTTCAGGTACTTACATTTCTGAGACTGAAACTTAAATTTGGAGCTTGCCTATTTTGCGCTTTCTCTTGCGTTGGGCCCCTGGCATTCACTTACGGCAGACACAGCTGTGTTAACATACGCACATAATAAGAAGGACGGACGTTATAGAAGATGACTTCACGCACAACTATGCCGAAAAGGTCAGCAGTTTCAAGCTGTCGCAGACGAGGAGAATTCCTTGATCACGTGCATTCCAAAGTAACTTTGTTGGTCGAGTTCCCTGAGGTTCGAATCTGGGACCAGGAGAACGTGTTCAGCTGTTCCAGAGATGCTTAAAAAACAGCTGAACTCAGCTGTCACACTGATGAACAGAAAAGCAATTTCCCAGGTGATCCGTTCTCAAACCTTCCGTGATGAAAAGCTAAAACTGCAGCACATGATTTCCAACATAGAAAAATAATAACAACTTTGATTAAATTTTGAGAAAATGATAGACACTGCAGGTGTACAGGTATTATGAAAAGCTGCGGAATCTAACAAGATGGACATAAGTATCTATAACCTTAATTTTTGCAAATCCAGCAGTTTTTCAGGCTTTTGATACAGATAAATTTTTCTACATTATTCCACAGTAATGATTTTAGTTGTACACTTTTTAATGACTTTCGATCCAAACAAATGCATTCATAAATACAACTATACAATTATTTTTTATTTTGTTTTCTTGTAGTGTAGATGTGATGCAGCATAGTTGACTGAATGATTTATTCATGTCATTTGAATACTATTTTGAAATCAACTTTAATTTTAAAATTAAAGATTGGAACTCAAAAACTTTACCCAAAGTGTATAATAAAACCACACCAAAAAAAAAAATGCAACTCTTTTGGAGGACTTGTTATTTTGAAAAAGAGACAGGTTCAAACTTTACAGTTCGCTGGTCCTTCTGAAGAATTACGTGTTGTCGTTTAAAACTTGTTTCTTGGTTACAAAGCGTTAAGATACATGCTAGTATCTTAGTTTTGGACAGTGTGATGAAGGAGAACAGTGTGCCCATGGAAATGTGATGATGAATGTTTAACTGCTGTAATTTGGCCAAAATATCCAGCAAATTAGCCACAATTTTTTCTTTGAATCTGTTTAACACCCTCACCATTAAGATTTTCACACCACGCTGTATGTCAGTTTGGATGTTGTTTAATTAATGTAAAATAATGCTAAGCAAGTGCAAATGTTGTAGAGTCTTGATTCATCTCTAATTCTTGTCATGAAGAGAAGAATCCATGAAGTTATTAGCATTAAATTTTCTAGACTTGTCATATTTTCCTTTTCTGAAAGAGAGACAGAAGGAAAGGATGGGAGTTCTTTTATGATGTAAGAGTGAAAAATAATTTGCAGACACTTCAGCAGCCTTTTAACCTGAAGCACGAAATGAGACAGGTCATCACAGAACAAAGCTGGGAGCATCGTTTGCAGGCAAGGATGTTTTTGCTATATATGATGGCCTCATGAAAATTATCATCAAAATGATTTATCTGTGAAAATAATACATCGTTTAGAGTAAAATGCTGGTCAGTCTAACACCAAATTTAATTTGGGGAAATACCATTAAGAAGTTTCTTATATTTTTCAAGATCATTGTATCATATAACAGCTTAAAAGCAGCCATCATTGAGACAATTATATCCAGTCTTTCTAAGTGTATATTGTGAGCACTAGCATGATCTCTTCCAGCTCTGTTTGTATTCAACAAATGGAGGTAAAAATATGTTCTCTCCTACAAGTTTTGATTATTACTGCAGTGTTCATAAACTTTGGGTACATAAATCTTCAAACACTGGCGATGTTGCTTGTAGTACATCTTAATTGCTTTTATTGGTGCAGTGATTATTACCATTACATGTTTTCCCTCAAAATGCCTTTTTAGGATGGTGATTTAGCTCAGTGGTTAGAGTGCTTGCCTCACAAGCACAAGGCCCTGAGTGCGATCCCCAGCAACACACACACAAAAAAAGAATAATGCCTTTTAAACTATTTATTGCATGTACTTACTGTTACTATTTGCTAACAGGGAAATAGGATGTTCTTTCAAAGCATATTGCTTGTTTGTTATGTAATACAGCTTACGGCACACAATGGTAAAATGTAATTTAAAGAATGCAATGAAAGAATGGGAGTAAGTATCTATTATAAACCATAATTTCAAGAAATGTGTTGATAATTTTAAGGACAAGAGATTTAGTGCTCACTTCAGCAGCACATATACTAAGGACAAAAGGTTTGGGAATACTCTAAAGAGTAGGTTGTAAAAAAGTTAATATAAATGTAATTTTATTTTTGTTTATTTTCACTCATTCTCATATAAATCACAAAGTATTCTAATAATTGTTGATAAAAACAATTATTTGGAAATTTACACTATCAAAACAATATAAAACGCATTGAATATCAAGTTATATCAAAAATTAAAAAGAATGAAATTGGAATTAATAAATGTAAATTAGTTTATCTATTAACAAACAAGTTTTACACACACACACACACACACACACTACATACATGTAACCATAACATAGTCAAGTATTATTTTTCTCTGAAAAGTAACTTAAAAGAGCACTCAAGGGTCTCATAAATACCAGGATTAAATGTTGAATAAAGTTAGAGATATTTTAGTGCCTTGTCTTTGCCAAGAATTCATTTCATGTTTATTGCTATGTAGTATATTTTCATTTTATGTGTTAGGAATCATTGACATTTCTTTGGTTTTACTTGCAGAATACCTGTATTTATCACCCCATCCTTTCCCTGAGATTCATGATTATAAAGCATATTGAGTGCACCAATCATTGATTTGTGAAAGTCTTTGAGTTTACAAACATGTATCAGATGTGTGTAAGTAATCAAAGTCACTGAAATTATTTCAGGCAATTAATTAAAATGTCTCCAATTTCAGATAATCTATCTGTTTCCCTTCATTATATGAAATCATACTTGTGACATTAACCATTCAAAAAACACTTGATTTTTCCTCCTCTGCTATTAAACATTGATCATGAGGAAAACAGCAGATCCATTTCACATCTATAACATTTACTTTTGGAAGACTTTGAGTGTTTCAGTCTGTGAAATGTCGAAGCCTAAATATTAATTACTTCTTAGTCTTTTGGTAGAATCTTCAAATAAAAACCCAGTATGACAACATATTTAGAAACAGGTCATTAACAAATAATCAATTACTTAATGACCAAATGGGCAAATTCCACTAAAAAGAAGTTTGAAAAACTTAGGACTAATTGTTTTAAATTAATAATTCTGAGGAATTATTTGCCTACTGCTTGATTTACTAAATTAAAAGATCATAATAGTTTCCAAGTGATCAACTTTTGGTTTAAAACCCATTTTGAAATATTTTTCTTATTACAGACTTCAATAACTGTACATAGATAGTGCCTTGCATTTTAATATGCACTCTGTTAAAGAGCCAGTGAACATGCAATAATTACTAATTATTGATAATGCTTTTCTCCTTTTTCAAATGTAATTCCAGGTTTAAAATTATTTATTACAAGATACCTAAATCCATAAAATTATGGAAAATTAAGAATTGTCATAGAATGACCTTTACCAAATCATTTAACAATATCTCTTCACATACATACATAAATACTGATTATGGGGCTGGGGATTTAACTCAGTGGTTAGAGTGTTTGCCTAGCAAGTCCAAGGCCCTGAGTTCAATCCCCAGCACCAAATAAATAAATAAATAAATAAATCAAAATTTAAAAAAAAAAAACCACACACACAAAACACTGATTAGCCAATTAACTAAAATTTCGGTATTAAATGTTAAGCACAAAGTTTGCCTTCATGTCCCCTTCCAATGTAATCCATTTATTGAGACATTTTTCCCAATAAGAAATCCATAAAATATAAAGTAACATCATTCTAATATAAATACTTCAAAATCAAACACTTATCCTTGAATATTAACATTTGTCAACACTTACGGGGGGATAACTGTAATGTTTTTTGTGAATATTTGGTATGAAGCTTGCAAACAAAGACTCTAAAGTTGAATTGTAAATGTTTAGTGTGATGTGGAAAGAAAAAAGTGTTTTCAGGTGTAGAACTTGAAATGTGAGCGTAATTTTGGAGATACATATTCATTTTTATTCGTCTACCCCAATTAATGCAATTACAACATATGTTTTGCTGATACAATAGTAGGACTTGTTAAATGTGTGATCCAGTGTGTGGGGTGTGCGTGTGTGTGAGTGTGTGTATTGTAAGGGTTTATAGATATATTTTGTAAAGTAATTCAGGATATTGGTAGAAAATCTTGGAAAATATTATAACACTCTACTTTCCATGTATAAAAAGTAATGCAAAAAGTTTTGAATATATTTTAGCTGATTGCAGTATTTCTATAATTTAATAGTTTGGCTGACAACTCAAGTTTACCATCGTTTGAAGTAAATTTACATTCAGTGACGTAATTTAGAGAACTGATCAGCACACAGCAAGCTCTCAGAATAACTAATGAAATATGAAACCAGGGGTAAATATGCAGCCAATAAACCTGAATGTTAGGAGTTCTGCTTTTCTACACAAGGGTCTAGTGTGAGCAAATCAGCAATACTGATCTTCAGTGTCATTTGGGATCTTGCTTGAAAAACACCTGTAAAAATTCTACCATGGTTTTTAGAATTAAGGTCAATGTCAGAACTTTTCACAGTCACATTTGCATGATGTATACAGAGAGAATATTAAAATGTCTAATGTGGAGAAATATGAAACCCTTTTCATTTGTACTAAGCACAGCGAGACCCTAGTCTACTGTCAACCTGAAAGCATCAGGTCCTTTTTCACTATTAAAAACAATCTTCATGTTTTCAAGACAAGTTTTATAGAGTGTTAGATATGTGGTCATTTTTTAATTTATAAGTAATTTAAAATTTTCTGGCAGTCCTTATAAGTAAACATGTGTATGCCAGAATGCACATAATTGCTATTGATTTAATAATATGTGTCTAGTTAGGACATACTCATTCTCTAGACAAAGTAAGAGATTGAAAAAAGTGGGAGAATGAGCTGTGCTCTCATCAGAAGGAAGAGTGTTCTGAGAAGTGGGCAGAATGGGGTGGAGGTTAAGGGTGCGCCTGGCATGTTCACGGGGCTAGAAGCAGGCTCAACATGCCTAGAGACAGAAGGAAGAGACAAGCAGACCAAGTCGGGTCGGATAGGCCAATATTTTACATTTTACAAATACACTTTCACACATTTTTTGGTTTTTGCTTTCTCTGAGGAGCTGCAAGCACACAGGCAGAGAGACATGCGGATTTTTATGGAACAAAAGCCCCCAGCCACGCAGGCGCAACAGAACTGTGGTGCCACGAACTGTGCTTTCCCCACATGAACCTTGGTTTAAAATGAGGATGATCTGGCCCTCTTAAAACAGGCATTTTCTTTGGAAGAGATTTTTCTCCACACGGGAGAAAATTTGATCACGTGAGAGGAGGAAACATCATACTTCTATAAGTATAAACTACAATGTACCTATGCCATTATGAGGATAAAAGGTCTGAAAGGCTCCTTTGGGGTGGCAATAATAACGATAACAATAATAATAAAAATTTGAGAATCGCTGCTATTAAGCATATTTCAGAAACCTGCAGGGGCACCTAGTTACACAACTTGTCAGACGCATTGCCACCATCCTTTAATGCGAGGACAGGCGTGCTGCATGTTCTCCAACAAGTACAGGGCTTCCCCTTTAAGAGAACACGTAGGCAAAAGTCTGTCTTCCATTAACCGAGCCTAGAGGCTAGTTCTGCTAGCTTTTATTCCTTGTGTAAGTTTAAAAATGCCCTGTAAGCTGGGTCTAATCACTTATTAAAATTGTCCTGACACAGGCACGGTGGCACTTCCCTGTAGCCCCACCCCCCCAGCTCCTCGGAGACTGAGACGGGAGGTTTGCTTAAACCCAAGAGTACAGGGCCGACCTTGACAACACAGTGAGACACCCACCTCTTAAAACACACAAACAATAAGTTGTCTTTAGTGAACTTTGTTTGGTCTTTTCCAGATGCTTTGCCAGAAATAGAGACTCCCAGGACAGGTCTGTCCAATATTAGATCCACTGAAAATGCTTACTGACTGAGAAAAAGGATCGATGCTTGCAGCAAGAGAGTTGATAAATGTCTTACTTCTTAGCTGTAGTCTTTGGCACGCCTTGACTAATAATCATGGGAACACACACACACACACACAAACATATATTAAAGCTTCCAAATGCCTTCTAAAATTTCTAGACTAGTGCTCTTACACCACCAAGGTGAATAAATTATTTTATTAGATAGGTGTTTTGTCTCTTTTCACAGAGAAATTTCCCTCCCTTTGATAATCAAGGAGTATTTTGAATGAATGAAAGATAAAGCAAGTAAGAGGGAATTTTTCTCTTAAATAAATTCTCTATGAGTTGTTTTGTTTGTTTTTTTGTTTGTTTGTTTGTTTTGCTTTGTTTTGTTTTTAAGAAACACTCTCATCATGTTGAATCTATGTATGGGTTCTATTTATGACAAATAATTTTAGAAGTTCATAGAAACCTTTCAAATTTTAGTCAATCTATTAGTCATCTATTTAATTCACCACTGGCTTGAAGAAGCAGGATAAAGTGATTTATTTGCCGTAGTCAAATAAATGTAAGAGTGAAAGCTCAATGAAAATATAGTTTAAATAATTTTTGACACATTTCACAACTGTACACAGCTACATTTCCAGTGAACCTAAAATTTGTCTGACATTGTACCCTTGTATTCCGCCCCATGATCCAATTTAGTTTGTGTAATTGAATCATTGTCATTTGATGTAATTATGACTCTTTTTCCTAATAGATTTTCTGACAGTTTACCTATTTTGCTTAATTTTGATCTACATTTTTCATTTACAAATAGACACTGATGCACATACCAAAAGAAGCAAATATTTTTGTAAACTTTCCTTTTATAATGTGAAAAACAGTTCCCATGTAATTGCTTTACAGAGTAATTTTCACTAATAATTTATACCTCCCCATGTTAATCAACTCAGTATAGCACATATCAAAAGATGATAAACATCGGAGAAACTTTCTTTGCAAACTGAAAAAAAAATTATACTTCTTCCAGCTTTCATTCACTTTCTAGAAACTGAAACATGCAGAGTGAGACCCTGTGTCCTTGTTACATAATTTCCATTTTATAAAAATGTGTCTAAGGTCATCTCTTTTAACCATTACATTGCTGTTCCTCCTCCTTAAAGATCTCACATCCAGAGAGAAAAATTGTTTTTTCCCCTTAATGACAAAAAATCTTTTGTATAAAGTATTGTGGGTATTCAGAGTAGTATGATTATAGATATATTTATATATTTGCATATTTACATACTTATATTTATATATAATTTTACATGAGTAATACCTCAAATTACAGATGGCACATTCTTATAGTTCACTAGACAATAATTAACTATATCCGTGTCTCTCCATAGAAATCAAAACTTTGCAATTGAAATATACATGTAAACCTCAACTTTTATATGCTAATCATGGTATTATCTGTACTAGTATAAAATCAGAAACAAATTAAATGTCCAAAGACAGAGGGCTAGTAAAATAAATTAACCCTGAGGTCTTGTCCTTCAGCAAATAAAGCAGTGTTTATGAAGTGTTTTATAATAAAATAGGAAATTCACAATTTATGATGCCATACAAAAAGATGAGGTAAAACTTTATATTTTTGTAATCTCAACTATACTGTAGCAATACAAATCTCTGTATTTTATGTAACTAATGAAGGGGAAAGTGTGTAAATGTTATCGGTGGCTGGCATTGTAAAACATTTCAATATTCTTTAAATCTTTGAACTTTTTACGTTAGCCATAATAAATATTTTGTTTTAGAAATTATGAGAACTATGATATGAAAATGAAACATAAAATTTAAAAATGGTTCCAGTAAAAGATGAATTCCATTAATCTTCCTCAAAATACTCCCGTTCTCTTCAAAAACACTTAGACCACCAGTCTTGCTGCTTTCTGGAGTGGTTCTGGCAGACCCCTGTGGGGAGTGTCTCTAGTTGTGTTGTCGTGGCTGCAGAGATGTCCTAAATTGATGCAAAACAATTCATTCATTTTAACTGTGAGGAAGAGCTAGAAGTTGCGTGTTGTGAAATCCGTGTTGTGAATACGGGGATGAGGACACACCACAAGGTTTTTACAAGCCTGTATTTCTGTTGGATGGCACTTGGCAGCAGCACTCACTCTGTATTTTTTAATCACACCGCATAAAGACACTCATGAAAGAAGCCTTCTGCTTCAAAAAGTGGTGAGAACAATGGGATAGTTTGGTCCAAAGAGGGAGGATTTTGAGGGGTATTAAAGGCTGTGTATCCTCTTCTGTGATACGTTTTGTTTAAATTTCATCATACACTGTATATTTAGATCACACCTCATATTTTCAGAGTCTTTCTATATATGAGTTTGTTTTCAACACTTCTCTCATCCAGTGGAAAAATTCTGCATCCTAGTGGGTCCTGAAAACATGGAGATCTGTAATTCCGAAACTCCAGCTGGTTCTGTTTCTAAAATCCAATACATAATATTAAAATGTTGTGTCTTACAATTCTAACTACCAAAAGTAAAAACTAGTATTCTCATGATCCAGACATTATAAAATTTTTCTAGAAAAATTAATATAAGTAAAATTTCATTTTTTTCACCACAGAATTTCATTTTTTTGTATGTTGCTTTCATTGTGCTAATAGAATTTATATATTAGAATATACATATTATATATCTAGTTAAATTAACTGATAGGGATTCTGATGTGATTCTAATTTTAAAATGGTCTGTTTATTCTGAAACACTTCTTTCTGCCTACAGACATTCTGAAAGGTGATAATAAGGTTTAATTGGCACAGATGCTGTTCTTTTGAGGAACAGAAAATCCAACAAGAGATTTATTCACTCTATTCCACTAAAAAATGAAAGGCATTTACGATGTGAACTTGTATTGTCATCAACAATATTAAAAACGAAACCTTATTCCTATGTCTTATTAGTTACTTCCTTATCTCCAAAAATTATTTATATGAAACAATAAATGTGTGTGTACATATATAAGTTACCATTTCTATTGTCCTATATACATGCCAAGGATATGTAATACATTTCTGTATATTATTTGTAATGTTATTCTTTTAAACAGCCATATCTTAACAAGCACTGTAGATATTTTGAAAATGTTTGAGTGACTTGCTTAAGTTCACTTAATTTGTGGTGCTTTCTGTCAAATTTAACTTTTCTTACTGCATTTTCAATATGTGATGTAAAGATCAAATGGTGAAACTACTTTAACTGGATATATATACGTCCTTAGCATCTCCGTACTAAAGTTTGAGTTCTTTTCTAACCTGAAATTTTCTCTTATGTGCTAGACATCTTCAAAAAATCCTCAAGGCTTTCTTTTATCCTGTGCCCTACACCAAAACAGGAGTCTTATTGATGTCTAGTTTCTTTTTGCTTTCTCAAATGTTCCCAATCTGTAGTCTTTTCGTGTGGTACTAAGAGAGATGTAAGTTAGCGAGATCATCATTATCATGTTATTTCTTTACCCTGTAAAGTTCAGGAGCATTTAATATTTTTGTTGTTGTTATTGTTGTTTTTGGTTTTTTTCGGTGCTGGGGGATTGAACTCAGGGCCTGGTACTTGCTAGGAAAGCACTCTGACCACTGAGCTAAATCCCAATCCCCAGGATCATTTAATTTCGTACACTCTGTGGGTCTTTCTCTTCCTAGTCACATCAGTTTCTAAATAATCACAGCAGCATCTTCACAGAGTTCCTCCACATTATCCGGATGTTCACATTTTGCTGACCTTCCTGCACAACTGGAGTTAATGACCCATCCTTTCCAACCTGAGCCTGGTAGCTTCCTTTGTCTTTATTAGAGAGCATGTTGTATTCCATCAGGCACACCTACTCATTGTTAAGAAGATACTATCTTCATGCTAAGACTCCACTTGAGGATAGTCTTGTTTATGTCCCAGTGTATTCCTTTCTAACCATTTTTGTCCTCATTCTGCCATGTGTGGTGGAAGTCTTGGCGGGTCATTGTGCTGTCACTTCCTTTAGTCTGCACCCATGACACAGGGATTTTCAGTCATACACAGTTCTTTCTTCTGATGGTTCCTACATTTGTTTTTGTAATCTTCATTGATACTCAATATGAAGCTAAATTTTTAGAACAATAGCTATATGCTTATTTTGTATGTTTCTCCATTTCACCCCAGATTTCTCTTCATACCAAGTGGCTTCATGCCAAATGAATTGTATTTGCATCATAGTCCACTTTAGGCATTGTTCCTTTATTCTCTCTGCTAGGTTTGTGGATTTTAAACATTCCCTTCTTGACCTGCTGAAAAACTCTTTTCACCTCTGTTTCTGGCCTTTGTTCCCCTTTTCTTGAAACGTTGCCCCATCATCAATCATTTCCTTAGCAATAGTACTATGTTTTTCTCTTAAATGTTTTCTAATCATATACAGACACAGATATCATCGATTTTCCAAATTTGCCACAGTTCACTCCAACCTTTCTGGTGACTCTCATCTCTCACCACTGACATGGCCAACCTCTGACACACTCACTGCAGTCAGGTAAAATGACCCGCTGTGATGCATTGATGCTTTTCTTTGATCTTTTGACCACTATGTTGCTAGAAAATCCCAAATCAATTGAAAGAATATTTCCCAAAAAAACTAAGTTTTTTTTTTTTACTATTTATCTTTTGAGAGAAAAAGATAAAATAAATAATTTTACCTGATTTGTAATTCTAGCTCCTGTTTAGGTATCGTTTTGTGTAACATTTCAGCATTACTGTAAAATTTCAAATAAATTTATATAATGAAGCATTTAAGAATTTGATTGAGAAAATTTTCATAGGCTAAAAGTTTGACATGCACTATGAATTTATTGAATTACTTAAACAATGCGATTTTTAGCTGTTAAAACTACAATGATTCAGTCCTTTTGAACATTTGAACTTACAACAAATTTGAATGAAGCGGATTTAAATTCAGTTCTTTTCTGTATGATTACCAAAACAATTGATTACTTGGTCAGATGCACAATGAAATTTTCATTAGTTAGATAAAACATTGATGAAATGACTCATTGCCTTGAAATAGTGCTGTCTGTGTTGGCATAATGACTCAAAAGACAAAATCTCATATTTTTATGCTTATTAATTTCCTAATTTTTATTTAAAATATCAAGCTACTATATAGGAATACCAGATCCTTGTTCACTTTTCATTTTAATAGCCTTATATAGAAACATGAATATTACCTGTGGGTTTGATGAAAATATTTTAAATTAATATTAATTTTCAAATTATTAACACTGATAAAACATAAATTTTAGTGGGACTTACATTCATAAAATATATTTTATATGACCTACAGTATTAAAATAACATAATTGTTACATATTATTATTATCATCTCCATTTCCATATAAGAAAATTGACATACAAGAGTTTAAATAACATGTTAATAGTCACACACTGTTTGTCTACATTAAAAAACTGAGCTTAAATGTAAAGTCATGTCCTGTAACTTCAAATTTCTTGTTCTGTTCTCTAAAACTCAATGTCGAAGATGCATGTATTACATTGAATGATAACTGGTACTGCGGAGTAGAATACTGCAGCAGCTGTATAGTTTAGAAAGTTCAACAAAGGTCCAGCTTGGTTTTAAAAGGACAATTATCAAAAGAGTAAAAACTGCACAGAAAGGGTATTTTTAAATGATGCCAATTCACTCTCTTTTTTGAAATGAGAAAGTATTCTGAGAATCAAGACATTATTATAAAATGTTCTGTGATATTCCCTTGTAATGTTTCTATTTCTGCCCTTAAAAACACATATGTATATAACATCATTTTGAATATATATATATAATTCAATATACCCTTCCAAACAGCTGTCCTTTCAAGGCAGTTGCAATATGTTTCTCCTTTTCATTAAATAGTAAACACCTTGCTCTTTTGATAGATTCTGCTGTGTAAATCTGACTAGATCTACTACAATATATGTTTGGTTATATAGACTGAATTGGTTACTTTCAGTTTTTTTCTTTCCATTTTCCTAATACTTTACTCACAGTGACCTAGTTATTATTGTAAATCATTTTATTTCTATTGTCTTCACTTTGTTGATCTCTACTATCTCCATTTGTATAAGAAAAGGTTTAAAACACTCATTTATTTTCAGATCTCTTACAGACCAAAATTTTCATCTATTTATGACTATCAAATACGGAGTCTTCAAAATTGTTTAACACCATGAAATGAATTCCAATTACATGTGGTCTTTAAAATGGGTCTAGTTTTCTTCCTGAAACAAAACCAAGCAATAAAACGGGTCAATTTTTCTGTTTAAGTTTAGTCAAGATTTCAAATTCCAAAATTATTCATGTTTAATTAAGTGATATTATAGGACAATATGCCCAAAGATTAATATATCTGTACATTATATAAATGAGATAGATGAAATGAACTGCAATGTTGACCTCATAAAGTGAGGAAATAAAAGAAACCTGGTATATTCTCCAGTTATATATGCCCAGTTAATTATTTGTATTATTATCCTTAACCTTGAAATTAATTATTCCAGGTTTTATTTTCAAGCATATATCAGTTCTAAGTTGTAAATGAAATTATTTAAATGTACTTTGTCAGTTTCCGTTCGATAATAGGATGAGCCATATAAGACCTTTGATTTTGACCATTTTTACTTTTTATTTAAAAAGCCAATATTCTGTAGTTCGAGTTATTCATATACAAATGTCTGGCAAATGCCTGGAAAGCCAATGAGTAAGCATATGAATGGCCCTAACATATGGAAAACAAAACAACTACAAAATAGATATAAATACAGATTGTTATAAATCTCTAAAATGGAAGAGAAAAGGGAAAAATTCACATTTTAGAGTATTATACACCCACGTATGGTTTACTAATTCTGACATGTCAGTATTTATATCGATGCTGTTATTTTCTATTTAAATGTACATTTAGCCCTCAGTTGTTGTTTAGAGAGGGGACTACACCTAATATACTCCATAGTGCTTTATTCTGTAGAGATAATGCTCATAAAATTTGGACATACTTTTCCTGAAATAACATCGTGTCCAAGAATAGTTTAAAGTATGAAGAAAGTAATTTGACTCCTTAAATTTGCAAAATATAAAACATTAAAAATTTTCTATTAAATTACATGTTCAAGCTTTGATGCCAGTTGCTATTAAAAATAGGAAAATGTAGATCTTTGCTATATAAATTTATTCTAGAGAAAAGAAAATTTTGATATTAGAACTTTGTAACATTTGCTGTTTAGAGAGTGATTTTTTTATTCATTTCTTCCTGCTTGAATACTAGAGAAACTCGTCTGGATATTTCTTTTCTTGACAAAGTTTCCTTCATAATAATTGCATTAGGTTTGATTGGAAGAGTGAAAAATAATGATGACAACCTTCCTGAACTTTGTATAATGATTTCAAAAGTGTATAAATTATCACATTGAATATTTATATCCCAGTACAACATGCAAGTATGCTGAAAGAACATATCGAGTACCTGCACCGCAGAGGCTAACAAAGACCATGAAGTCTCCAATGACGATTGTAAAGTAGACGCTGTGCCTAATAGTTTAATAATCATACAATTTAACACCTACACCAGGAAACTTCCGAAAGTACATGGAATTTCTATTCATAATGAAGAAGAAATGGCAGGTTTAGATGGAAACTATCTGAAATAAACAGGGTGGATCGTCATTCATGTCAGGTGGGAAAGGAGGATGCTGGAAACCTTCAATAATTTCGATGGCAAACATGGAGAGCAATTTCTAGTGATAGGTAATTAAGGGAAATTTGGTTGCAGAAACGATTAATGAGTTCTGTTTTCTTATCCTATGCTTTAATATAAAAATATTCACCAGACATTTTGAAATTAGGTCTATATGTCTGGAGTTAGATAAACATTAGAAATAAGCATTTCAGAGACTTTGGTATACTGAGGAGAGCTATAAGCTTTGAAGAAAATGTCATCAGAAAAAAAGGGGCAAAAGGGAAAAGCCAGTGTGCTGGGGAGAAAACAGAAGCCAAAAGAAGTGAGAATTAGGAGATCGGAAGAGAACGTCAAGTGTTAGGGAAAGTTAGCATACCACAGAGATGAAAAATGGTGCGCCACTGGATTTGGTACTGACTCGAAGGTAGCTGTTGTGGAATGGCAGAGAAGAAACCAGATTGTTGCAGGATGGCAAAAGATTGAGAAGTTAAAGAATGCCCACCGGCCATAATAATAAAGCAACATTTTGGTTTTCACTACAGTCTTAATTTATTCTAAACACTTTCCATAGATTCTCTCATATAATCTTCAAACAGTCCTGTGAGGTAGATGTTTTAATTAGTCTTCATTTTTTCACAGACGAAACCCGAAATTCAAAATGATTTCACAACTTTCCAACTTGGCTGCTCACTACCAGTAAAAAGTGAGACATGGACTCAAACCACGCCAAGTATCCATGGCCTCTTCTGTTGTTTTCTTTTGGTTTTGTGATGCAACAGTTAGAACTTGGGACATCGTACATTGTTCTTTAAATATCGAAGGTTGGCTATTTTCCTAGTCTTTAGGATAATCAAAAAGCAGTAATAAAGAAGCTGTTTTTGGAATTCTCACTACTCCTTTGAGTTATTAAAGAATTACAGTTTTCTTCAGTAGACAGTTATTAAAATTCATTTTCCCCCAATACCCATGCAGCTTTCAAAGTATAAAAGCTACAGTGTTCTACAACGGCCTTGCTAAATGTCAAATTTACTGTATTAGATGGGCTCAGTGGCATTGGAAAGGCATATTCATTTCCCCTGTGACAAATGAAATATGGAGCAAGTATGGAAGACAGGTCCACTGTGGCAGTGACTTGAGAATTCCTGGAGAGAGAAGAAAGGTCTGGAGTGATTTATCATAGGTGAATAGTGAAAGGGAAGGAAAGAGAAATAGTACATTTGGAAGAATGGAGTCGATTAGGTTTCAAAGGGAAAGGAAGAGACTTTTTCAGATTTGACTAGGTTAGGCCCAATGCTGACAGCTCTTCATGATTTGTGACCTTGAGCAAGTCATTTAATTTTTCAGTCTCAATATTCTTGCTTGTAAAATGAGAGTTTTGAGATAAGTGATCTCTAATGTTTCTTCCAGTTGTAACTTTCCTTTCATAATTTTAAATATTTGCTTAGTTTATTCATTGTTTTGTTTGATGATATACTGTATCAATGAAAAGCAAAGTTCCTTTTTCTCTGTGGAGGAAACCCACCTTAGATTATTAATTCTGTAATGAAACGGGTTCCGGCAAATAAGATTTCACATGAGACTTTTCATTTACTCACGTTGTAGAAGTGTACTTTTGCATGTAATAGCATGAGGTGTCATTAGTACATTGTCTCTTACTACATAATGTCACTGATTTTTGCAATATTGTTCACCCTAAAGTTAAGACTCTTAAATAATCTACTGCCTGCCCAATGCCTATATATTGTTCTAATCTTTTCTGTTTTATCTTCTTTCTCTTGGAATTCTGTCAAGAGAACCTTCATCCGACCTTGTAACTACTTGGCATATAACATTCTCTTCAAAACAATAATCGTTTTTACTAAAAGTAATGTGTTCTTCAAACTTTATGCTTTTGGTAAAACACTTGACACACACCCCTTTGTCATGGACCAAGTGCCCCCCCCCCGGGTAGTGGCAAAGGAGGTTTGGCAGGACTGTGCTGATTATTTGGGTCTTCATCTTGTGGTGGTTTCGCTCAACTTCCCGAGTATCAATTCCTTATGTGATAATGACAAACAGACCAGTTCCTCGGGATCCACTTGCCTTTTACTTGTTCAAGGGAAATTCAGAAAAAAGCAGTCTAGTCTTCTGGGCCAGTATTCCTGACTACTTGGCAAGGATTAAATCTTCAAATATAACAGGCTTCATTATCTGGATATATCAATTGGGAAGTCATAGTCATTTGGATACAGGTTTAGAGAGAAATGATACTTAGCAGCTTGTCATTCAGAAACTATAGTTTTATTTGACTACTGATTTCATATTATGACAGTGACTTTTTGAATCCAGACCAAAGCGCTATCTTTAAAGATGATAAGAAGTATAAAGATTTTATAGTAATTCCTATTCGGTGATTCTTATATCTAGTGGTCATTACGACATGTTTCTGCGGGATTGTTTACCTCTTATTGATAACATTAATAATGAAACCCACTTATCAAGTCTACATTCCTAGGATTTAAAGAAGAAAGAAAAAAGAAAAGGAAAGAAAGAAAAAGATAGGAAGAAAGAAAATGTAAAAGGAGAGAGGGAGGGTGCGATAGTTGGAGGGACAGAGGGAAGGACAGAGGGAGTAAGGAAAAAGGCAAAGAAGGAAGGAAAGAAGGCAAAAAGGAAAGTACCTTAATTTGGGGACTACCCTAAATAGCTTGTATAAATAAACATATCTGCATGTTTTGCTGAAATTTTCAGTTCTTTGTGTTCTTTGGTGAAGCCATGTACTTGAAATTGCGTCTTAGGATGGGGTTTGGGAAATGGGAGGTTTGGAAGAGTTGTTTACTGAAAAGATTATTATATGGCCAGAAAACATAGTATTTCTCACTTTATAAGTGAATTAGGAGCCAACATCTACTGAACCTGTCAAAAGAAATTGAAAAAATCTAACATTAATTTTTTTTAAATAATCATAAAAAGAACCATAATAAAATTGTGAGGTCTGTGTCAGGACAGACATGGTGCTGGTGGCTGTTGCAGCTGTTTTTAACAAGCCATCTAGAACTATGTTCCTTGTTAAAGCCCTCTTCGGTGTGTCTCCATCCTTTAACATGTCCCATTTCAGGGCATCATAACAGCTGTCCAGAGTAGCTAGCATCATTTTCTGCTTGTGGCCAGTATTTGGAGAGAGGAAGAGGGATGTAGGAAAAGGAAAAGGGATAAAAAAGGAATTGAAGATGTGGTATTTACATGTGCCAGCTCCCCATGAGCAGTGTAATGATTACATACTGCAAAGATGAACTAATAGATAAATCTTTGAAAAGCCGAAAAATAAATATTGCCTTGTGAGTAGAAAATCTGTACTCACTATTGGCTGCCAGCCTTACTGTGTTCTCCGCCTTGGTCTGATTTCCCACACTCTCAGGCTTCTGTCTCTAGTCAGACTTCCAATACCTTCTTCTCCACTTTTCCTGTCCCAGGATGGTGTGTGTGTTGAGTGCATGTGGGTACTGTCTTACTTCATCACAAAATTAAATAGTAGCAATCATTTTTCATCTTGCTGATGTCAAATTTACCAAATAAAACAGTACAGGGGCTACTTTTGCCCTAAATCTGACCCTTTCCCACTTAAATGAGGATGTACATTCTGTAATCAATTCTCCATCCGGTGGCTTCAATATTAACACCAAAAAGGATTGATCGTGTCATATTCTAGGGTCTTCCACTTTAAAAAGAGTGTTGTTAGAATGGTGTCTCCCTGTCGACTATCTCTTCCCACATATCTGCTCCCCTTTCAGCAAAATTTCTTAAAAATTGTTCGTAATTGCCTTCCTATTACCTCATCAAATCATGCTTATAATTTTCAGATAGACAGTCACATTAAGCACTCTTCAGAGAAATCTCACTTGGTCCCTCAGCCATCTCTGTGTTATTAACTGCAAACCATTTTCTTAATTTATTTTGGCTTCTTAGTGTCATTCTACATTTACATTCGTCCTTTCTTTTCCAGACGTAGTCTTCTCTTAGCTTCTATAACACCAAACACATCAGCATGTAGTCATTTTCTTTTAAATGTGGTCTATGTATTGGTCACTCCCCTTTTTATTTCTAGCCCCCCTTCACCAGAAAAAATTATATATATTATATATATGTATATAGCTATATAGCAATATATCTATTTAAGCTACATAGCTATATATCTATTTTATATAGCTATATATCTATTCAATCTCTATATAGCTATATATCTATTTAATATCTATTTAATCTACATATAATTATATATATGTAATTTCCTATATAGCTATAGATCTATTTGTAATTTCCTATATAGCTATATAGCTGTATATCTATTTAATCTGTATAATATATACAGCTATATATTTAATCTATATCTAATATATATGTAGCTATATATATAGCTACTTAATCTCAATTGAATATAAAATTCATGTATAAAACTCTGCATGGCTGAAATATTTGATTTTCCCCTCTATTTTATCAGAAACTGACATCCACATTTTTCCTATCCCAGTATTCAATACTTGCATTCAGCCAGATATTTAAATAAAAATTAAGACTTTTTTTTTCTTTGTACTTCTTGATTTTCTCCTATCGTATATATCAGTAGTTAATGTTAGGTTGTATTTCCAAAATATATCCTACATTACTCCATCTCTTTACAGTCCCAAAATTATCACCACAATCCAATTCTTGGACTCATCTATTTTCCACACAAAAGCCAGAATTAGAAGGTTAAAAGACAAGTAAGGTGAAAGGGGAAAAAATGGTAAAGTGTAGCTACACTTGTTGCAAATAAGGAGGGGTGAGTGAATGGAAGGAAGGGGAGGGGAAGGGGGGAAGAGGGGGGAAAACCAAGATGTATCATGTACAGGTACAAAATAACCATGTTGATTATGATCATTATGTATACAATGTACCAATGCATGTTCTTGGTAAAAATAAAAAAAAAAAGCCAGAATTATTCCTATAAAGTGAAAGAAAATCATATTCTTTCTTTACTTAAATCTGTTCAATATTATCTTATTTTTGCTCACATGAAAATTCCATTCTTCTTTTGTCCGTAGGACTCTAGTTCTAACCCAGACCAGACCTATTTCTCCAAACGCAGTTTCCAGCACCTGGCAAACTACTTACCTGTGTCTTTCTCACCTGACAAGTTTACTCCTCCTTCTCTGTCTTTATATTTGCCCATCCCCCATCCAGTGTGCTCTTTTCCACAATTACATCACAGATGCTCCACCTTGATATTCAGTCACCTCCTGAACTGCTCCTTTAAAGGACATTTCTTGGTGGCAAATATTGCCAGTTCATTATCTAGGATACTGTTCTGTTTTTCGTGTGGTTCTTATAGCAACAGAAATCTATTTATTTATTTTTATTTTCTTGCTTATTTTCTATTTCCCCTCTCCTCAACTCCATATTTTTTCCACTATGGGAAAAGAAGGAAACAAACCATATTGCTTCTTTTCCCACAGTGGGAAAAGAAGGAAACAAACCATATTTGTATGTGTATTTATTTGCTCTACAGTATAATACACACAAAAAAAGACACTTAACAACAGTAAATCTACTAAACAAAGTTCAGAAAAAATTTTGCAGTCATTTTTGTCTATAGAACTTACGGTACCAAAAGTATATGGTCAGAATTCTAGTTGCATAATTTTTTCCTATGGGTATGTTATCCATTTGATACACAGGTAGTTTAATTTTTTGATGCTTATATGCAATTCCATGTTAACTTTTCACTTTAATTGGGAGTTGTTTACAAATATGGAAAAGCTTGATATATAAAAATCAAAAGTTGTGCTTAAAGAAGTCTCACTTGCATCCAAATGATAACATACTGGAAATAATTAACTATTATTAAATAGTTAATTATAAAACTATTATCTTTATTAACAGTGTACTTACTTATTTAGTTACAAACTTAAACATTTCCTACTGTTGGACCTTTTAGGAACTTTACATTGTTATTCTTCATAAATTATGCTGGCATTAACAAATATGGAGGTTTTTTTTTTCTGTTACCCTTTTTATCTGTTTTTTTTTTGTTTCATTTGTTTGTTTTTGTTGTTGTTGTTTCACATATTTTCCTTATCTTTAGGTCTAACTGTGGAATTTAATGTATTCCCATTATGTGTGAGGTTTTGATATTTATTGTTGTTCTGTATCAGATATCTGCAATTGTATTTGGCATAATAGAATTAGTCAAAATGTTTAAAGTTATTAATTAGTTCAAAAAAGAGGTTATCTCCCAATATGTGCATATAATATGAAGTATACTAGAAATTCAAAAATCTGGATTAGTGCCTTGTTTTCCCTGGTATTTCCTGTATACATATGCGTCATTTAGCCCAATCTAATAATACCTGCTTCAGGGACTTCACTACAGGGCCAATCATTCTTCGGACCACTGTAATTTTTCTAGAAAAGTTGTTTTTCATTCATTGTCTTTTTTGGGCTATTTTTGTTGATTTGTTTGTTTTGATTTTAGATTTGCAAATGTGCAGTCTAGATGGTTGATCTCCAGTTTCATATTATAGACTTTCTTTCTTCCTCTGTATGAATGAAGATATCCTCTTTCCTTCCTCATTCCACGTCCATCCTTAGAGAAGCTGATGAGAGGAGGTGGGAAGGAGCCAGCTATAGCTGTGTACTGGAGTTCCTGCCTCTATCTACAAATCCTTAACTATCTAGCTGTCCTTAATTATACGAAGAAATATGTTTTACATTTAGGTGGTTGGATAATTATTATGTACCTCTCAAAAAACTTAACACTCAAAGTTTTACCTGAAGTATATGTTTTGTGTTACCCATAAAGTTGTAACATAAAGCAAACATGTACAATGAATTTTACAGCGGTGATTTTCTCTGGGAATAGAGTTGAAAGAGCTTAAATGCAGTGTAAATCATTAGTTATTCAAAAGATGACATAGGTAGTGGACTTTCAGGGACTTAACAAGGGAATAAATGTGTGAAAATTACATTCTGTTTAACAAATGTGCATCAGGTACCTCAAAAATGTCTATACCATATAGTACTTATAGCGTTGGGAGAATTCCTGGACCTGTGACTGTTAGGGTAACACAGCTTCTACTTTAGAGAACTCACAAAGCTGCCTAATGAACAGTCACATTTCTTAGCAGCTGCATCTCCCGAAGCTATTATACTGCTCTAGTTCATCCTGCACGCAACTAGAATAATATCATGAATGTGAAGTTTAGACGATTTTGGTCTTTTACTTTAAACTTTTTAATGGCTTTTCATTTTCTAAAATCTGAAACAATCACTTCCATTGCTCACTCATAAGTATTTTTCTTTAATTTTAATATACTTTTCATTATATGTTTTCATGTTTTATTTATTTATGAAATATATACATTTATACTTGTGCTGGGGGCATGAAAACAGTATAGATAGATAGATAGGTGTATAAAACAATTTAAAAATAATAAGATAAATGTAACATAAGCTGTTTAAAAATTGTATTGCTAAACATGGTGACATTTTACTATTGTTACATAACAGTTCCTGACTGTGTTAGGCAGGTTTGAACACAATCTTTTTCTTTTTTCGATTCTTAGATAGTCATTTTTAACCCAGTGATACGTTTGATAAAGTGCTCAGTATAGTAGTAGTTCTAGTTACTGGTCCTGTTGTCTCCACTGAAATTTTTTGGATTACTTTTACTTACATAATTTGCTTTATCGTCCACCCATGGTCTTTCACAGGGATCTTTTCATGTACTTGCCCATTTTATGAAGTCCAGTTTAGTTAAAACAAAATACGATAATCCCGAATTTCATTCCCTTTGTGCATCTAAACTATAATAATTGACAAAGTGCTGAAAGCACCTGGGTGAAAGATGATCTTCTTTGAAACCCCATCTCTCTTGCACAACTGTGACCCTCCTTCAGGGAATTGTGCTTTCACATATCTGACAAATGGCCGTGCAGCTCTATGACCAACTGCAGGAGTCAGTGTAAATATATGTAATAAAAAATAAAGCTTATATTTCCTTGCTTCTCTTGATGCAAAATGAGGTTCAAGTTTGCTTGTTATTTTCTTCTCACACTTCACTACATCATCTTTCACAGTCTGTAAGATGCATTTACTCCATCATTATGGAGAATTAAGCTTAGTCCTTTAGCTTCAAAATTCTCAGTGACATAACTCACGTCTCTTCATTATAGTACAGAGAGGACTTAGAGAATCATGGTCCCCATCTGACACCTTTTTCATCGAGCTGCCCTAAACATTTTACCACCACCTGGCCAGGCTGTTCTCTCCCGTGTCTGTGCTTTCTTCAGTACAATGTTGAACGTCTTGTCGTCATGGTAGAACGACAGCAGCACACACTCTCAGTGATCTTTCACTGCCTCGCAGCCAGCACCATAACTGATCAAGTATACAGGTCTGATTGAGAATTCTCTCTATAGTATTGCTTGATCTTGCTATATTATTGACTGTAAAACTTCTATAATTTTATATTTGTTTTTCTTTCATTCTTTATTAGAGCAAGCTCAATATCACTAATATGTCTGCAAATTTTAATTTCCTTTCTGTTTTTGGAAAAATCTAGTGTACAGAATCAGCAAACAAAGATGGAAGGAGCTAAGAGACTGAAGAAACAGGCCTACACATGCAGAATTACACAGAGTGAACTTTATTAGGGACCAATGGACAGAAGCAGGTCTTAGGCAGCAGCAGACAGCAGGTGGGGGAAGAGGAGGTGTGAGTGCTAAGCTAGATAGACGTGGGCTGCCACCCAACAGAATGTGACTGTGCTTTCTCAAAAATGATCAACATCAAACTCAGACACAGTCAAAAAATGCTCAGCTCACTATTTAAATGACTTTGTTTAACCTATAAAGTTTGGAATGTATTCTAGGATCAAATGTTTGTAACAATGTGGTCATTGCCACCAAGATGGCTGAAGTCCTACCAAACTGGGTTCCTACACTTTCTCTTTCATTCATCAAATTCTCCATTTCATTTCATCCAGTTTATCTAGAAATAGCAATTGTTTGGATGACCATGTTAGAATTCTACACTGACATTCACCTTATTTTTTTATAATATTAGTTTAAATTGCACATTATGATATGCTGTGTCTATTTCTAAATAACCTCTGTTACTGTCAACTCATGTAAAATAATCATGGATAAAATTTATTGCTATAATGTGGCATCCAGGTATTTTGATACTGAAACATTTTTCCTAGGATATGAAGAACTAATATAAAGATGACTTCAAATTTTCCATGACTTTCCAAGGACAATTGAAAGCATGAGATTCTGATTGGGTTTAATATCCCACCCTGTTCAACATTTTAAAAAAAAGTAGTTAAAATGAGTAATTTTCAGACAGCATTGGAATTGTCCTCTGTAAATCCAAATCACGAAATTTGATTCCTTATTCCAATCTTCTCCACTGGAAAGTTTGTATTGACAGAAACTATCTCCATTAAATTTCTCTATTTCCTAAGTATATTTTTATTGTCTGTCCATTTGTTTGTTTCCCCTGAGAGTTGATTCTACCAATTAAGTAATTTTTATTTACTTCACATTCTACTAGGTAACAACTGATTTGCAAGGTCCAAGGAAGTTGGTTTCTCTTACACAAGTCAAGCATTTCCCCCAGCAGGGTTTAGAGAGAAGTCAGAAGGTTGCAACTGATGATTGCGTTACAGTCTCAGGTTGCACATTTTTATACAGCAAGCTTCATGTCGCCTTTAGGATTAGCTGGTCTTGTGGAACGACAACACATAAGGCAAGAAGATATTTTGTACAGCAGTGTAACATTGCAATGATGATACCAAGTTATTTTAAAAAATCCTCTTTAACAAGAGTTTATCTTCACCAACATACCAACTCCTGTACTCTTCAGCTCCAGGCGCCACGGCCATAAACTTCTTGCATTTGCAATCATAAAAAAAGCTATTCCCAAACATATCTGATAACATGTGCACATAAGGAGGTACAGGATTCGGGATTAAATATACACAGGATGCTTCAAAACAACTAACACTATCTAATATTGATAAAGTGTGTGATGATGAAGTATTGCTTTATTTTCTATGAAATTCAAATTCATGCCAAAATTCCAGAAACTCAGATTGAGAATATGTCCTTCAAATAAGAATGAAAATTGTTTTCACTTACATTTGGGGGGAGGGGGAATTTTGCACAGAGAAGTCAGGGAAACAAGCATTTTTTGTGGTACCCTTCAGTTCAGAGGAGCTAACTTTAAGAGCAACATTATTGTAGTTTTTTTCAACATGATCTTATTGAAAATATTTCATCAGTAAAATTTCATACAGAACTTTATGTTCCATCCTCTTTGTGTTAAAAAAACAAAAAGAAAAGATGCATTAACTCCTGTATCAAATGAGGTTTCCTAAATGATGACTGAGCTGCAGACATTCCCTTGACAAAGCAGACCAGCTTGGAATCATTTATTCTTAGTTCAACAAATCTGCAGTGTTTCCCTCCTGTAATCATGAATATGACCTTAGATATTTAAAATAAATGTATGAGTAACCTCACTTAACCCAAAGACAAATATGTCTTAAGGCAAAGTCTGGGACATACTAGCATATTTAACTTGCTAAAAGCAACGAGCAATGAAATGAAGCCTTCAAAATTAAGCTTGTTTGTTGTTTAGTGAGAAACCTCCATTCAATTTGTGACAAAATAGTTTAGAAACTGTTCACTCTTCAGAGCCCTATTGATGTAGCTTATGTTTATGTGTTCTTGCCTTTATAATTTTTTAATTTTCTAATTTTTATATCATTATCCTTCACTCCTTGATGTAAACATCTAGAAGATTAATGCTTATTTACATTCTATTCCCTGATTTTATTTGATTTGTTGAATACCATATATTTGTTTTTCCTGTATATTTTAGACATAAAATTCCAGAAAATTATTTTGGCCATTATATTTTGAGATGTAGAACTCAAAAAATAGAATTTTGAACAGTAGATTCAGTGTGACATAACAGTAGATTCAGCTGTGACACAACTGAAGAATAACACAAACTAGTCACTAGTTACAGAATACAATAAAAATATATTTTCTCTGAATTCTAGAATATTTCTAAAGTTCAAGTTAACCTACTAATATTTTCATCCTGGCATCATTTTATTGCACTCAATAGCTTGTTCTTAAAATGGACGAATGTTTTGATGCACTGCATATGTAGTATACCCAGCCATCTGTTATTAACAAAAGCATAATTATCTCTAATCTAAAGCAATAGTTGATTCTCAAAATAAACAAGTAGCTATATAAGTAAGACATATGGGCAAAACTATTACATTGTTGTTTTGTCTTTTTTTTTTATAGTTTGATTGCTAAGCAATTGTGCTATAAGTCACAAAGAACCAAAGGGAAGTTACTGACATGACCTTTCATCTATACTGAAAATTCATGCAAATAAAGTTAACAGTTAAAAAAAGGGGAAACAACTGATGGGAAAGTCAAGGAAAACATGGGTTAACTGAGTGCAAGGCTTCTAAAGGGAAAATGGCCATTGTCATACCTACATTTTTTAATCAGATTCGCTATAGGTTAACAGTGAGTAAAAAGAATATGTTACTTTCTGGGGAAGGCTTAGCCAAGAAAGGGAAGAAAATATGTGACCTCATTCCAGCTCCTCAGGAATGCAGAACTGAAAGAAACAAAGAGATGAGACTAGTTATTGAGGATGTGTTTGTACTACACCATCCTTTACATAAGAGTCACAAAAACAAAGCCTTCACTTTACCTTTTTAACTTAGTTTTAACTGTTTAAAACCATTTATTTTGTTTCATTTAGAAAAAATGATGAAAATATCACTATTTTGACATTCTTCAACATGGAAAATATGGAAATTCTATTCTTACTCTACTATAATATATATATACACACACATACACACACACACACACACACACACACCACACACACACACACACACACACACACACACACACACACATATATATCAGGGTTAAAATTGTAATAAAGGCTGGGGGTGTAGCTCAGCAGTTGAGCACTTGCCTAACATGCAGGAAGCCCTAGGTTCAATGCTCAGAACTGAAAAAAGGTAATTATAATAAATAAAAATAAAAGAATACTTACAGCTCCCTCGTGGAATAAAGTCTGTACAAAAGCTCCATGCAGCATTTCAGGTAGTCAAAAATAATGACATTTCATTGTGTGGCATTGATCTTGCATACTTTAACTTTGATTTAAAGAGAATCTTGGCAGGCAATTAACCTACATATAAAGATTCGTATAATAGGAAGCTCTTTTTGAATTGCTAATAGGTAACTCCTTTTCTTTCCACAGCAGCCCTTTGAGGACTGATCTTTTTAAATGTGAACTGTATCTTCCATACTTTATTAGTACCAAATCTTTCAACTGTCCTTGGCGTCTAATGTTACTTGAATCTTACATAGAGTTCTTTCCGCTTTCTAATTCTTAGAAGATAGATTATTTCTTTGTGAGAGGAAAATTACTGAAGTATCAAAAGCTGCTGGAAAACGCCACAGTCCAAATAGATGCTTCATCATTTATGCATCTTATCAATTATTTGAGTATAACAATTAAGTACTATTTTAAGAAAATAGATGAATAGAATGTATCCAGAAACACCAGTTATTGTCAGGAAATTAAACATATAAATCAATGCTCTGGTTCAATAGCTATGTGCCTAATATAAAATGTTAGGGAAACTATTCGTCTTATTAAGAATCATGCCTTCAACTTAATTTTTAATAGCACCTGAACTAGGAAACATTGGGTACTTTATATCCCAAGTTCTTTCTCATGATTATTACATGGTCACAAAAATTGTTTAAGTGAATTAACTATCTGTTATAATTCAGTCCCAAATCTTTAGTCTACCATTCAAGACCTTGAACTTTGGTCATGTCACATCTGTGAAAACTTATACCTCAAATACTTCCTTTCCAGAATCCTCCATGGCCAAGCCAATGAATCTACTGCCTTTTCCTTAAATATACATTTATCACTATTTCCACCTCTGTGTAGTTCTTTTTGCAGATTGTTTCTATTTCAGTTGTGTAGTAGTTTTAGTGAAACTACTTTTAAAAAAATTAAACACACTTTTGAAAAATGTATTCTTAGTAAAATTTAGTAAAATTTATTCTTGATTGTTTTAATCTATTACTCTAATTTTCAGCATTTAGGGAAAGGAAATGAAATACAGCATCCCAATTATGTCATTCAAAGTGCTATTTCTCCAGTCTAATTAAGATCTTAGTTGATATCAAACACTTTTTGTCTTCATATCTGATGAAAAATGCAATAATTCAGGTGTGAGGTGATAAGACTAGATGGCAGAAGACATGAAGATCGAAGATATTTAAGTAAATATAAGATGCATTAAAGCTTAGAAAATAATTGCAAATCCTGAGAAAATATGACTGGAGATAGAGAGGGCCATAATAGTTGAAGAAATTAATGAATCCTATTTTGAACATATTTAATTTGTAAAGACATACAAAATTATATTTGCCATACATATTCTTGATAATGTGCTCATTGCTATAATTATATATTTGTTCATGCATATAAATATATACAGTTTCATATATGAAATCATGAATTCTCTACTCATAAGCAATTTGGTAAAGTTTCAAGGATGCTTTGGACTTTGTGCATTTTGTCTGAAAACTTTTATTGGACCCTGTCCATAATCTAAGCACAGATCTATAACACAAGGCTAGAGTTTAAGTAAGACTCTCTTGTTAAAGGTGATATTATAAAGCATTACTGACTTAGGAATAAGTTGGCAGTTTACAGGTAAGGGAAATTATAATAATGACAACTATGTTATTGGTGAAAATGTTTCTTTTTTTATCGGTTAGTTACTGATACATCAGAAATTATGCTAAAGCTGAGGTCTTACAAAAATAAGCATTTATTATTTCCCAAAAGTCCAAAATCACCTGGGTATTTCCACTGGTCTACACTGAAATTTCCAAGTTTGGCAGTCTCACTCATTCACTCATCGTCAGCCAGACCATCTGCTAAAGGCTGATTTTCTAGTAGGGCCTCAGACAGATAATGTGCATCAATTCTATAAGATCTCTAATAATCCTTAGAGAAAATAACACAGATTTGTTCTCAGGATAGTTGTAGGATATCAAGAAAGGGCTGACTGACATGCTGAAAGTGTTTTAAGGAGTAGACTAAGGTTGACATACTGTCATTTATGCCATATTTTATTCACCAGAAGAAGTTGCAAGATCGTTCCAGAGGTGAGGGTGGGATCACAGATTTCATCCTTTGATGAAAAGAGCCACAAGATCATATTCCATAGGGAATCTTAAAACAATGGCGAAATATTGAAGCAATGGGCGCTAACCACATGGTAAGTAGAAAGTTATGAGGCTTGGCCAGGTTCCCTTGTATGACATATTTGAAAACCAGAAGGAATAGATGAGAGGAAAGGAGGATGTAATAGCAGTTTGCAGAGAGATGCTAACACTAGAAACTCAGGAAAAATGTCCTCTTCAAAAGGAAATGTGGAAATCCTTGGTTGAGAGACCAGGAATGCAAGGGAGCTCCCTTTTGTGCTCAGTGAATGACGAAAAGAAATTCCATGATAAATGGAGCAACAAGATGACACTGAGAAGTGAAGAAAATTGGCAAGATTAAAAGAATTATGTCAGGGGTCTAAGGATATAAAGGAAATAGAGATGCGCTTTGATGCCGATCATGGTCTGTGTTGAGAAAGAATGCTACATCTGCTGGTTTTAGCAAATGAATGGTTAAACAAGTGGCTGTGTAATGTAGCATTTCCTAAACGTCGGCATTCCTCAGATTTAAGTAAAGGTCTTGCTAAATCCAAATTACTGTGCTAACCCTGGAGCTGCTTCTCCCGGTTGTGTGCAATGGGATTTAATATGTCGTATTTCTAAAAATATTAGGTGATACTGATTTTTGTGGTGTGTGACACTTTAAAGATGCTTCACATACTGCACAGGGAAGTGGTCTTTTGTCCTATGAACACGCAAATGTTTACTAAATACAAACAGAAACCTAGCTAATTTTACAGTATTACAAGTAATAGTACCATTCTCAGTCATGTTATAAATGCTAGTGTAGTCTTAATTATTATATTGCTGCAGAAATTTAGCTTTAATACAGTTACATCCCAACGTAAATGGCAATTATGTTTATATAATTGTGATCCCATTGAAATATTCTTCCAGTTCTGCCCCAGTTATCAGTTATACTCACATCTTCTCGTGGTTTTTTTTCTGATTTGAAGGCACAATATCTATAGGCATGCTAGGCTCATGGACAATATGAGAGCAATAGGAAACACAAGAAAACTCAGAATCGCTTTTAATCCCATGCTTATGGAGAATCATCTAACATCCTACTGGGTAAAGAAAGACATATCATGAAGCCCATGAACTATGGAAAGAATGTGAATATATTATTCTATCAAGAGATGATGTGAAAAAGAAATTGTGAGAAGAACCTATCACATTCATCCATATCTGGTCTTGAAAGACAGCCCATCTTCTTATACTATATTGCCCTCATCTATAGAGGGTTGACTTAACTTACAAAGTCCTATAAAGCCAACTTTTGGAGTTTATGGTACTGTAATAGTAGCTAGCTCATTTGCTAATTATCCATATCTATAGTTTTCTGCCAATTGACCTATAGAGAAAATTTAAACTATTCCTGGGGATCTATGACATCATTTAGCTTATGCTTTTATAGTATCTCAAAAGCCTGTGGAGAAATATTTGTGAGTCTTTGATCCTCACCATTAGAAAGGTAGGTAGGGATCTTTATTAAACCCCCTGTGAAGATGAGGAAAGTAAAGCTCAGTTCCAGTTTACACAGGAAGAGTCAGAGCTGGAATTGAATCTCACGCCCTTCCTTCATTGGTCTTTCCTCATTTTATGCCCTGAAGTACCATGTTATATGGTGTGAGGATGCAAAGTCTACCAAAATAGTTATTTTTTGAAAAGTTTACCTTTATTCTGAGTATGTGCTGTGTTATCAAAGTATACGTGCATGCAATATAAAAATAGGAAAATTGGAGATCTTTCCCAAGGTCACATTTGATTAGCTACTATAAGTAATAAAATTCCACAGAGGAAGATATTAGAAGAACTGGAGGAAGTACCTTATTTATCACTGTTTTAGAATAAACTTTGGAGCGAAAGAAGGGTAGAATAGATAGTAACGGTTTCCTCACCTCATTGCATGAACTCATATGTAAGTTAAAAAAAAATGAACAAAATCTTGAAGGGTGAAACCACAGAAACAATAAATGTCGATGGCTGGGGAGAAATGCTAAATTTCTAAAAGCTCGGCAGGGCCAGTGGGGCATGCGACACAGACGACAAGTTCTGGCATTCAGCCGAGAGTGTGAGAAAACGCGGAGGTTTACCAGACTAGTTACTCACCTCTGGACAGATTTAAGGCAAACCTTGCTTAAGAGTATCCGGGGTGTGTGTGTGTGTGTGTGTGTGTGTGTGTGTGTGTGTGTGTGTGTGTGTGTGTTTGTGTGAGATAGAGTGAGAAAGGGAGAGACAAATAGATTTAGTATGTGCTTTAAACAAATACATAACTTAAAAGTACATTAACTATTTACTTTCTTAGCAATGAACACATGTGCATTACAGGGGGAGAATGTAGTGGGGGAGGAGCAGGGCTAAAGAGGCTTTCAGTGAGTTCCATGTCTGAGAACATCAGAACCATTATTCCATTTAGCCAGCACTTTATTTTTTCATGTAAAATCTGCTAATTTGCTTCATTAAAATAGCAAGTCTTTTACCTTTATACTTGAATAATCAAATTTTAAGCTTTCAAAACGTTTTTCACCTTTATCTTCTCCGATGTGCTGGAAAGGACATATTCTTCTGTATGTAGTTAAAAGGAGAACAGAGGCAGGTGGGGGCCCAGAGAACGTGAGCAGCCAGGCTCTAACTCGAAAAATAAAGTGAGTATTATCAAGCACACAGTCCTGGACTGTCCCTAATGACTCTCTCTCCGTATTAGTACAGAGTCTGATGAATTATAGAGTGAAACGGTAGTCCAAATAATATATGACACCAAGTATAAAGAAGAGGATAAACATAAATATTGGATAAAAACTACATGTAATAAATTCATTAGAAATACAGTTGGTGGTAATGTCTTAAAATAAAGGAGGTTCAACTCTCCTAATGGAAAGTGGTTCTGCAATGTTCATTGCTCAGTTAGATCCCCAACCTCTACTAAAATTCATTTTATATTTGAATAATTATATAAGTAGGAACATTCTTTAAATAACTTTGGTGTTTCCTTAAAGATATTTGGCATGGTTGGGTTATTTGTACTGGGAAGGACATATTCTATATACAGTGCTATATACTATCAGGAAATTATTGAAGAAAAGCTGTTAAATTTTTAATTTCTGCCAGAACACTTTAGGTGTCAAAATAATGAACTTTTTAATAATCTGGCAACAGATTAAATAACATCTTTAAAAGTGGCTTGACATTTATTTGAACGAGTTGTGTATTTTTTTTTCTCTTTTTATTAAATTATGGCAGTCACCACGTAAAGATGAAAAGAATATATATTTTATACTCCACAACTACAGTAATCAGGCATTAGCTCCGCTCTATCAGTTGAAAAACTTGCTTTTCTTACCAGGTTGACTTCTTAATTATCTTACCAATTTAGAGCTCTGCTATATATTTTGCTTAATTATCCAAGTACATATTTTCATTTCCCCCACAATGAGCTGTTGTTGCTTGTGTGTGTTTCTGTCATTATATAAATTAAGGTTGAACTGGTAGGAAAATACTACCTTCAATTTTAGTCTTTTGTTAACAATTCCTTTGCAAGTAATCTCTTCATACTTTCTATCCAATGGGATCTTCTGAGGTAAGCTTGAAAAGGAACTATTGAACTCATTTTACTAAGTGTAAAATACTACATTTTCTTTTTATCTTGAGTAGATGATTGTGTTTAAATTGTGAAATGTAGAGCATCAATAAAATCTATGAGGGAAGAGCAAGGCAGCAAAGGGTTCAGAAAACAAGCATTGTATTTCTGGCCATAATGCTCCCCTCTAGGTGACCTTTCCTTAGTAACTAGATCTAAGTGGCGTTATTTCAGATACAAGGATGTAGGAAATAAGAACTGCATAATTTTCACAGGATTTTCGGTGCATTGAATACTCAAAGATTGTTCTTATTCAAAAGCTTTCAGAGGGTTTTTTGATATTTTATAGAGTGTAGCAATATATTAAAATAGCACACCTTTAGTTATTTAAGCTTAAAGTAGGCAGGTACAAAAATTGGAAATGATGTTCACTGTAGATCTTGACTATGACAGCAAGGAAGAACCCTGAGACCTTAGAAATCACCTGCCACTCACTTCTGGAAACATCCATGTTACTTGGGCCCAAACTTGGCTAATAATGCAATATATACTTACTGTGCACTTTTAAGAAATCTCTTAATTTTATGTCATTTTACCCTTTATAGATATCAGCTTTCCAATGTTTTTCAGTGTTATTCCTTGTACACCCGCGTAAGGCTCCCTTACAAACATCTGTCCTGGTTCTGATCTGAAATTACCACCCTGGTTGACTAAGTTCATTTTTCTAATCTTTTATTTATTTTTTCCAAATTTAGTTATTCAGTGTCACCTACATACAAAACATGGTACTAAATATGACAGCAAGAAGTAATGTCTTAAACTCTACTATTGACATCCAAATAAGGAAATATCTTTGTTCTAAAGATAGTGAGCCAAGTGGATTATTTGAGTGTGAGCCTAGAGTTTAAATATGAGAAAGACATTTCTTATTTTTAAGATAATGGGGAAATTCTTGGTGTCCTATGGCTTGTTAAGAAAACAAAAGTTCTATACTGCAATACAAGAAAAATAGGTTTTGAGAAAAAAAGAACGACAAAAAGTGACGCCAGAAAGTGTGTGTCTACTGTGGAATGGATCACAAGACAAAATCCAGCAGCCCTGGAAGATTGACTGAAAGCAGAACTTCTTAATCTGTGATGAGATAGTTGCTATGCATTACCCGGGAAGGTGGACATCCATGCCGGTTCTAGAGCAATGGTAAAATGTCCAGTAAGGAAAATAAGTATGCATATCTCAGCCTTAGGACTCAGAGTTGAAATAGTCCCCAGTCAGTGGCCCTGAGATAATGATGGGAAACATTTAGTAAGTATATAGAGAATACTTACTAAACGTTTCCCTCTCCAGTAATTATAGGAAACCATAGGGTTAATTTTATTGGTTATACTCAATTTCCTGTTATATTTTAATTCTGTCAATATACATAGAAAAATAGAGTATATACCCAATTATCCTGCATTTCTACATAAGACTGAGACTTTAAAATAGTGTGACTATTAAAGTATTTTATAGATAGACAGTGCTTGTGAAGCAAATGCCAGATTATATGACAACTAATCCTTAAGCATCAGCATTTACATAAACATATAATTTAAAATATCACATTTAAATGTTTTCCATTTTAATTACTGCCCCCACTGAAAGAAGAAAATAAAGTACAGGCATTATGTTTTTCTTCTTTTTAGAGATTAGTTGTTATGCTTATCAGTTAATGTCATTAAATAGCTTGAAGTTAGGTTTTCTCTTTTCAAAATAAGAGCATTAGAGTCTGCATTTTAAAACATGTACCTATCATTCTATTTCAAACACAGCCAGTGAAAGAATGTCTGAGCTGTAAGACTATTTATTTTATTATATTTCTCATCCAGATGTCTATGAAATTACTTCCAGAATTTTAACTAGACTCTCATCTACATATTACACAAAGGACTGATACATTTGAAACTGTTATTGGAATTGGGTGACAAATCCAGCTGAAACATCAGTCTCTATACACCAAGGAACAAGTTCTGAATTTCACCACCTAAAGGCTCCAGGATTGTTACTTTATTTTTGTTCATCTATTTAAAAGGCCCTTCCCATTCCCACCACTTTTTTGTGTGATTCTGCAACAGTTACAAGCAAAGAACCTGCTTTGCTTTTAATATAAACCTATCACATAATTATTAAATAAAAAAGAAAGATGGCCCTGTTAAATAGTCAATATGGGATAAAAATCCGATTAAAACCCAAGATGGAAGTGGTCCATGAGAGAAAATAGCATAAATGGATAAGGGTAATCAATGGATCAGTTTATAGATCCAAAATGCCCCAGGAGGTATTTTAAACATAGTTGTACAGAATGCTAAATTTTGCATTTGGGAGCTTTTATTGGACTAAAAGAGCCTTAGAATATCGTGCCCCTCTTGACTTAATCTCCAAGGATGGCCCCAAAGTAAGTTAATTTATTCAGGATCTAGAATAAATTGGACATAAGAAATTCCCTTCGGAAGGCTTTCTCAAACAAACTGCAGGCTATCCCACTGCAAATCCTAAAGCTCAGCACTCAGCCACAGTTTTAGGAAAATGGCAGAGGTTCCGTGTTTCAACACAGTATTTGACAAGTTACTTCATGTTTGCTGTGAGCTGCAGTTCTGTGTGTATCTAGACTGTAGGATCTTACAACTTCCTGTCTAGCTCTGCTTGTTAGGTAGGACAACAGAGAAACATTTGTGAAGTGTTAACTCTGTTATGTTTAAGATGCTCAGAATTAAGAAAGCAGTTGTCCACATCTTGTAAAATACGTCACAACCCACAGTTCATTGGCTACACTTATTCTGGGTTAGATGTAAGACATAATTAAAAGAATAAAGAGTAGACAGGAAATTGACTCAAGAGACACACGGATTACATGTAGAAGCAAACACATTTTATATTTTAAATATAACATGTGATGCCTTAAGTATGAAGAAAATTTAAGTAGACATCATCAACTTTAGTTCTTACTGTTAGAAGTATTGAATAGAATATATATGTGCATATATATATATATATATGGTGTACATTGTTTTTCAAATAAAAATGAAGAAATTAGAATAAAAGAAGTTTCGTATTAAGCTATTAAACACAACCTCTGTATTTAATCTGCTTGTCCTGTTCTGATAAAATACATCAGACTGGCTCAAACAGTGAGAAACACTTTGATAAACACAAATGTCTTTCCTCACAGTTCTGCAAGATGAGGAATTCAAGATCAGGTTGTTGGCAAATTGTTCTTCTGGCAAAGTCTTTCTTCCTGACTTACAAATGATGCTATCTGGAAGTGTGTGCTAGTATGTGTGTGGATGGGAATGTGTGAGTGTGTGAGAGAGAGAGAGGGAGAAGGACAGATGGATGTTCACACTTCAGCATATGAATTTTGGAGTGGGACAAGGCACAGACATTCAGTCCATAGGGCTTCAAAATGCATTATTCTGTTTTTACCTACTTTCTCAATCTGCAGTATTCTATATTACACCTCATTCACCCAGAACAAACAGATTTTATTGCAGATGTGGATGTGCCTTTCACTGTTTTATACCTTCATAGTAATTCAAAATTTCCCCAGCAAAATTTATATTTGCTATGGATAATCTGGTTTTTCGTATGTTCTCTGTTTCTCTTGTGCATCATTTTCCCATCTTCTAAATAAGTGAAATCCTGCCTACATAGTATCTAAATTTATTTACGTGACTCTTTCTAATGGGTAGGATCACTTGTATTCATTTCCAACTCTGAATTCCATCTTCTGAAAATGGTATTCAAATATGTTTCCAGAAGATATATCTGCTGGGTTCTTTATTTCCATGGACTACGCATTATAGCGCCTTGTTAAAGTTGAAAAGAAATCCTGGCAGTATAAAAGAAAGACCTGGCTATCGTTGTCGGGATTGCAGGGTTTGTTTGTTTGTTTGTTTGTTTGGAATCAAGACCATGGAATGATCACTGAGCTGCCTGAATTTCTCTTTCATACTGGAAGAATAAAGATGTTACGTAAAAATTGCCTCACCCCTTCATATGGTTTTGTGAGGATAAAATGAGGCAATGTATATTTTAAAATGCTATTTAAAAGTTACTTCTTATTCAAAGAAGCACATCAACAGGTTTTCATAATTACTTTTTATTTTTTAAAAGAAATGTAAATCAAAAATGTAGACTACAAATGTGTTTGTCTTCAAATATTAAGTCCACTATTTTTCTCAGGTCATAATTTTTTTCCTCTTATTTTAACCTATATTTTTATCGACTTTCATGTTTAGCAACTATTTGCACAAGTTTAGGAACTGACAAATTATTAGATTATTTTTTAAGATATCAGTTTTACTTGAACACATTTAAGGAAAAAGAAACAACATACATCTCCTTATTACACTGGTCTTCCCCCTCTGTGATGACATGCGGTTGGAAATAAGATGAAAAATTAGAGCACTTATTTAAAACTATAAAAACAAAAATGCTACTTGAAATTGGCAAGAATATATGACTTTGAAGATGTTAGTATATTGTTTCAGCAAAATTTAACAGTTCAATAAAAGACTGAGAAGTTTGCTTTCTGACCCACAGATGGCAGAACAACGTAGCAGTTAGGAAATAGGTTTGTTTTCCATTATGCTTGATAAAATCAAAATGAAGTATTGTCTGAACCATTTTTATCAGAATTATCTATGCTCAGGACAAGAGTCACCAGGAGAGGGGGAGGCTACTTTGGTGACCTTTTTCCTTTCCTGTGGGTTTTGATAAGCCAGATTCAGGGGTCTTCTCTGTGTTGGAATTTACTGAGAATCAAACTGGAAGAATGGCGTTGAGTAAGAACAATAGCAGGCTTTTCCCAGAACATGTAAGAGAAATTGCACTTGTAAGTAGGGCAAAGGGATTTCACACATGGAACTTATTTGAATTGTTTTCATATTTTATTCTTTCTACACGAGCTATTAATATTTGTATGTGACTAAGGACTAGCAGATTGTCTACAGTTCGCCATATTTATAGGAGAAAGAAAAAAGGCAGTATCTTCCTTAATTGAGTTTTGTGACTCTCTGGTGTGTACAAATTAACCTGTGCCATTAATTTAAGACTGTTCATTTTAAGGATGCAGACAGGAAAAAAAAATTTCTAATTTGCTTTTTTCTGATTTAGGCTGCCCCACAGGCTATAAAACCTCACTTCTGAGAATGCTATAATGTGAATTCATTGATTGCGCACAGTAGATCTTTCTTGCAAAATTTGTGTACAGTAAACATTTATTAATCAGATTTTAAAATACACAAAAAGCAAGTATTACTTAATTCATATCTGCTGAGTCTTCTTAAAAATAAACCTTTTATAACATGAAAATTTAACTAATGTTTTAATTTCTTGCCAGTATCTAAGTACCTAAACTTAAGTCCTGCCTGTATTTAAAGTCGTTCCGGGTGAGAGAAAAGCAGTTAGAGTGGAAGTGGATGCAGAAGAAACCCAAATCAGAACTCTCAGTTGAAGCCACACCCTGAAGTCAGTCAGTGTCACCCATGGGGAGGAGGATCGCAAGGGAGACAAGCCACAGAGGCAGCCCGAGGGAAGAAAGTCAAGTGGATGTTTACAGCAACTGAACAAGTTCCTGCTGTTAGGGCAAGTCTGGTGCTCAGGCAGGATCGTCTCGCATCTGGCAGCATTTTAGCAGGTTGGTTTGTGGGATCTCTGAGTCCCCAGAAAACTTCACCATCCCTTCGGCTGTGCGTCGAACCCTTTGAGTTTCTGTGCCCGTGAATCATGAGCTCTGTTTACTCTCTTTGACTCATGACGTGCAGGTGGCAGCAACAGTATAGACGTCTTATCTCTTTCATCAGAGTTTGCAGACATTTCTACAAAGTTCCTTTCCATTCAGTCTTTAGGATTCTGGCAAATAATCTCCAGGGCTTTATTATAAATGAATGTAGGACCTTAGTAGAAACGAATTCATCAGGTGATAGGAAAACTGCTGAATATCTGGCTGTGGCAAAGATAAGAGCAAAGTAATCACATCATCATTCGTCTACTCAGCATTCTCTGTGAGGCAGGTAGGCAATATAGAAGACATGGAACAAACCAGACTCTTGTCTACCCTCATGAGATTCATGGCCTGCAAAAGGACAATATTAAACTTGTAAAGTCAAAATATTCAATTCCAAATTGTGAGAAAAGTAGAAAATGTTGATTAGGACCTTTGAGGTAGGAATGGTTAATCTTGAGTCACAAAGAGAGTCATCTGTAATTATTATGTATGCAAATTGACAATAGAGACTCACTATTATTATTCACATTTAGTGTCCATTATGTTCAATTATAGAAGGAGAAACTCTAAAGTTGCTAAGAGGATGAATGAACTTCCAAGTCACATGTGGGAGTAAACAACGAATTTGAACCACTTATGCTGGCTTCCTAGCCCTTATCCATTGCACACTGCCACCTCGCAGCTCAAACTGGGATATGGTTGTCTGCCCAAGTGTGTGTGTGGGGGGAGGGGTATGTAAGCAGAGAAATCTCATTATAAACATCCCAGTCACGGCCTTACACAGATCTGTTGGACGCGCTAGGAATGCAAAAATAGCAGAAAGGTGGTATAAGTTGCAGGGGGCTCTACCTGCAGAAATTGTCTGAAAATGGTCATGATGTAAAAAGAGAATTGCTGTAGGTGGCCCCTGAGCCAGAAGCCACCTGAAAGCCAGAAATTCTGTTGTCCCATTCAAACCAAGCAAGGCTTTAACTCCTCATGATAGAGACCAAAGACAGTGAGTCAAGAGAAACTAAAATGAACGTACTATATATGACACATCCTGCATATAAGATTTTTTAATTGTGTTCAGCTATTTAGGATAATTACCCCAATCACATAATTCCTGTAAATTGGTGGAGTGACATAATTTAGGTGTTTAACAAGAAATGTAGATTAAATAATTATAATGTATAGCTGTAATTTATGGATAATGACAGGCAAATTTTAAACTTTGCAAAATAGTGTAATTTGAGCCTTCGTGGAAGAACCTTACTGTATCTGTTTCCTATTTCTGACCAAGTACAGAAGCTATGAAAGCTGCATAATGTAAATCTAAGGGCTTCCCCCGTTTCTAGGACATCCTAAATATAGAGAACACTGAAGCGACTGCTGTGGGTTAGCCTCGTCGCAGGAATCAAATATGAAACGAACAGCTTTGCTTAGAATTCGGGGCTCCAGCTGTTTCCTGGGGGAGGAACAAGAGATGACTGAAAACCTTGCAGATGTTAATGGCAACCCTGACATGGGGTCTTGCACTCATGTGTCAGGGGCTAGTGAACACATGTTTTCCGGTGGCATTTATGTCATGTGTTGTGCCACCCGCGTGCTAAACGTTCTCTAGGAAAAGGGGCCCAAGGGTGCCGTGAGAAGGGAGGGGAGGAGGATGGATTTCATGTCCAGTATCGCTAAGTTTTGCGAAGAGAGCAGCTAAGAGTCGAGTCCTTGGACAGGGACCAGCTGCTGGTGACTTTTCCGGGACTTCCAGGGGAGTGGCGAGTGCCCAAGGCACAGGGAGTGGGCTTCGAGGTGGTTTCGAGGTAAAATGGACAGAGCATCACAGTTCAGGAATTTTCTAGTGAGGTAGAAAAATGTAAAAAGATCGGCCTAGAGAAGGCGGTATTGATCAGAAGGGAATCTGCCATCTTCTCACAGTCCCGGTGGAACAGGCTTCTTTGAATCCTGAGGACAAGTACAGGGTAACAAAACTATGAAAAGCTATCATCCCGGGTGCTTGGCTTATCGGTTACCCTCATTTACTCATCACTCTACTCCTGAGAGGTGATTGTTATTACTGTTCCCCTGCTACAGGTAAGGAAACGGATCTATGGAGGTTAAATATCTTGTCCCAGTTTCTCAGTTAGCAGTCAGTAAGACTAATGAACACGTTCAGGACTGCCCGGCTCCAGAGGAAGCATAAGCAGTCTTGCTATACACAGAACTACTCTGCAAGGCTAAGAACACATAACCAGCCCTTCAGGTCTCGAGAAGCCTGTGGAGAATGTCATCTAATGCAAAGCAGAAGATGAGCGCCTTTTTAACAGAGGGAGAGATAAAAATCAAATATAGCTCCATCGTGGTGGTGTGCATCTGAAATCCCAGCACATGGGAGGCTGAGAGAGGAGGATCACAAGTCTGAAGCCAGATTTGATTACACAATGAGAATGTTTAAAAAAAAAAAAAAGGATGTAGAAATACAGATATAAATTTATTGATTTGTGCTCGATAGAGGAGGTTTGCTGGCAATTTTATATGTTTGTTTGTACTTCTGCATGAAATTAGAGGTCCTCTGATGACAAAGTGGAGGGATGAAGGAAGCAAGTTTTCAGGCTAGGTGGCAAATGGTCCAAAGTGTCAACCATGGAGAGGTGAGGGAGCTATTACTTAAGTGCATTTGTTGGACCACATTCGGGGCCAGGTGAAGAAAGCTGACGATGAAATTAGCATGGATAGGAATTTGGTGAGTAAGTCTGGAGACTGGGGACTGAACTGATGTATGGTCCAGCTCTGCAAGGAAATGAGTGGTACACAGACATCAGGGACACTGGGGAAGAGCACTTGTGGTTATGGATGAACTTTGGACTCTAATAGCAAGAGGTGAAGCAAAGGAGGCAACAGATATGGTAGAAGTAGAAGATTCCGGAGACAGGAAGTCCCGATTTACTCTGTATACCGATGTGTTTGGGAATCCAGTGAGGAAACTGAAACACGAATTGTAGTTAGAGTAAAGAGTGATGGAACATAGTGTTGTAGAACGCCGCCAGAACAGACGCCATCCCAAAGAAGAAAGAAGATATCTCCTAATGGACGCTATTTCTAAGAAAATTTAGTGTCATGTCTTTCAGTGTTTTATCAAGTATCTCAGTGTATCCTCAGTCACCTGCTTGGAAAAGAAATACACATTCAGCCATATGTATGCTTATTTTAACGTGTAAAAAAAGTTAAGCTTTCTGAAAAACTATTTATATAAATAGCGATAGAATTTTTCTTCACAGTACTCGATGTTAGTACCTTAATGGATAAATGCATTTTCTACAAAAAGTGTAAGTAGGAATAAAAATTATATAGAAACTGGGTTAGTTAATCTCTAGAAGTTATAATTATATCTGCTATGCATTTTCATCTAAACAGGAAAATCATGGGTTGTTAAGATGTGGTTTGTCACAGGTAGAAGATAGAGGAGAAATGACTAACAGTTAAGAGTAACCAAATAAAACTGAAATTAGATGAAAGGAGTTAAAAAAATATGTAAAACTATGTGAATGGCATGATGGCAAGGTAGTTAGTTACCAAATGAAATGGAGATATTTTTGAAAAGTAACAATTTCAAATAATAAAATCAAATTTTCCTTCTAGTTAGAAAATATAGAGAAAACATGGTTAAATTATGGTAAAATGTGTAATTATCCACAACTTAGAATGTGTATTCCATGAAATTTAATAGTTCATCATATTTAAAGCTAACATAATTCTTTCTTTTAGCCTTTGTTAGAGTCTCATCCTTCAGACTTAGGACAATAGTCCATAAGGCAAAAATTGTCTCTTGACAAATGATTGATAACAGTAATAATAAGTATCATCACGATTGTTAGTATTGTAAACATGGTCTTCGGGCTTTCAAGTAATAAATTAGAATGACCAAAATTATACTAAGGCAAATATGTCTTGAGTGTATACACATTTGCACTTATATGTAAATGAGTGTGCACAGTGTGTGTGTGTGTCATAGCATTATATGTCCTTATGTGTATGTGTATTCTTGTCTGTACATACGCTTGTGTGCTTCTGTCTAGACCTAGAACTCAGTAAAAATGTAAGTTTATTTACAAAAAGTTAGTAGCCACGATTTAATTATGTACACATTCATTATATGATCTTTAAGGAATATTTGTTGAGTAACCAAAACCATGTAATTTTCATTTTTTACTTGAATCATTGTGCATAATACTAGGACAGTACATGGAAAAGTAGGTTCTTAGAGGTTATAAAATCCTTAGTATCATAAATAAAAAAATAAACCTAGATAAGATTATCATCATAGTTTCACACATTTCTTTATTCACATTGCATGGTCATGTTGAATACGTGATAAGAAAGGAACAAAGTACCTACCTGGAGAGTGTTTTTTGGGGGAGTAGAAGGTTGCTGGGGCTCAAACTCAGGGCCTCGTGCTTGCTAGGCAAGCGTTCTACCACTGAACTAAATCTCCAGCCCTATGGAGAGTGTTTTAAGTGTTATACAGAATAGGAAAGAAGTCATAGATGCTTCTCTGTTTCAGAGGCAGACCAAGAAACTTCATCATGCCTAACACTGGAGGCAAGAGAGACTCCGTGACATTTTGTTTTCACAGCTCTGTTTCATAAAACCCTCTTGTTTTCTGTGAGTGACTGAGGGGAAAACAGCTCGCTCCTTTTCTAGGGGCTCATTTGGAACGCGGGAAAGTTTCCTTATCCAGCTGGGAAAATTGCTTCCCTGATACATCAACCTTATGTACCCTTTCAGATCCGAGGCTCTAGGAAAACCGTGTGGCATTTTTAGACATTAAGACTATTTTGGATTCTTTTGAATTCTTCTAAGAGCAATTGAATCTGATGTGATGGGCTTTTCCTTATCTCCAGGGCTATGAAGAGCGCTCTTTTATCGGCCCAGCGTTCCGGTTGGCAGAGTCTCTAGAATAGGCCAGTAAAAGCTCCTATGGAGATTTTTATGTTACAGCATTGTTAGCTAAATTAATCCTTTTGCCTAGATTTTTTTCCCTGAAGAGAGATTTTGTAAAGTTAATTGGAGTCTCAGGAAAAAGGACACAAGGCAGACTTTCAGCTGGGTCAAACAGGCATATTATCTCAAAAAAAAAAGATGACTTGTGAGGGAATGTGCTTGGCTTTTAATACAATTAAGTTCTGAGAGGAAACTTAATTGATCTAGTCCATTCTTTTCCTTCAAGGTAAGACAGTTCTAACATTTTTAAACGGATACTTTTAAAATCACTTAATTTAGAATCTGCATTGAGAAGATTATATACTTTCATAAGTCTCAGTGTTTGGCTCATAACCTGTCTTCTTTTCTAGCTTAAATATCTTGTGCTGAAATTTTACTCAGGTATTGCCTAGCTTCCTGTAAGGATACAGAGAAATACATATTTCTTTTTCATTCTGATTTGTTTTTCCAAATAACTTTAAGCGTATCTTGACACTAAAGACACACTTGTTCTGTTATTTTTAAATTGATTATCTATTCTTCATCTGAGGTCTTTTAAAGCTACCTACTCGTATCTTTCATTTATTGTCCATGTTTTAAATATATTGAATTCCTCATTATCACATTATGAAATGTAAACTTTAATTTTTGTGATATTTTCATGTTTGTCTCATTATTGAGCATTAAATAAAATCACCTTGGGAAGCAAATGTACATTTTAAAAATTACACACACACATACACACACACACACACACACACACACACACACTTATGATACGCACTTATACCTAAGGTACTCTCCTACTGAATTTAGTCAGGAAGGATTATCTGTTAACTCGTGGTGCCACTAGATGGCAATGATCTACCTTTGGAAGCCGCTACCTTTGCTTGCGAAAAATCATTTATTTTTAAATTAAGAAATATATCAACTATATTAACAAATAAACTCTTCTAAGAGTGCAATGAGTTTTTAGTAGGTGTTAATATATTTTGTTTAGAGCCACCAAAAAAAGGAAATCAAACGAGAGAGTACTGTTCTTTTCTGTATTGACATTTTTATTCCACCAATGTTTTAGTATGCACAGAAAATACAGATTTCAACATTGAATTTAAATATCTTCAGCCTTGCCAATCTTCATTCATGATGTCTATAGAATTTTTTCTTTCCTTTTTGCTGATACCACATGGCTATTGATTCTGGAGTTAAATTTTAAATTACTTAGACTCTAGCTGTACAAATTTTTCTTTTAACTTGTTTTTTTTGGGGGGAGTTAGTCATCTGTTTTTCTTCTTTTAACTTCGTATGATAAATCTTGTAGTAAAATATAACGATTGGCTTATGTTGAGTTTACCTGACTCTATTTCAATCCTAACCCCCTTTCAGACAGGCAGTTAATTTTAATCAATCATGAAGGGACATAATTACACATTTCTATTTTCAAAAGAGACATATTTTATATCCTCCAAATTAAGATTCATTGCAACCTATATCAAAAGAAATATTGGAGATATTTGTCTTGGGTCATTCAACTTTAATTTGTCTTTATGTGGACTAATGAAGGGTGGCAAATGCACTATAGCAATTTAATTTGGGATATGACATGTTCATTAGATACCACAACGCTTTAGACTAAACAATGAGTCTGGACCAAGGTTCATAGCTCCAGAAGTGTGAATCAGAATTACCTGTCCAGTGAAAAATACAGAATATAATGCTCTGCCGCAGATCAGCTTCTTAAATCTAAAACCGAACCACTGAGGTGAGCATGGCTATCTAGTGTTTAAGAATTTTAAGGGTAAATAAATTTCCTGTTCTAACAGCTCATCTTAGCGATGGGAATTACTGTTCCTGAAAGAAAATGTTTTCTTCACGAGCGTCAGCTTACTAAATGCACCCTGGTGCAGCACTGAACTCTGGATTCACTCTCAGCTCTTCACTTAGTATCTATGAGCTAAGTCAAGATATATATGATGCTACGCTTTAGGTTTCTTAATTATATAATGGCGGCAGTATGAGCATCCACCATATATGAGGTAGTCTAAGGAATAATAAAATTAATCCATGTAAAGAACTTGAAATTTAGCCTCAGTTAAAAAGGATACCAGGCACGGTGCTGCATTTCCCTAATTCCAGCACTCCAGGGGGCTGAGGCAGGAGTATTGCAAATTTGAGCCTAGCTGGGCAGTTTTGCAACTTGGCAAGGCTCTGGCTCAAAATTAAAAAGTAAAGAAATGAAACAAAAGGAGCCAATGTCTGTGTGGCTCAGTGCGAAGGCCCTGGTTCCACCCCCAGTACCACAAAAAGGAAAACATACAGGCAAACACTATTGCCATCTTCATCATCGCTGTCACCAACAATATGTTGTTGTCAACATGACTCTGCCAAACTACGGCCGCTCCACACAATAAACTGTAAATTCATAAATTTTAGACATGATTAGCTAACTGGTCACAGAAAATTCATTTATGGGTAAAGGTTTACTTCATATATTTTTCTATTTTTTTCTATCATCAAATGATATTTGTTTACATATCTCATTTATAAAAGTTTAAAAATTAAATGCATTTTTTGTGTGAGGGATTCATATTCAGATTTCACCAATATGATAATATCATGCAATTTAATATAACTGTCATCACCTTGAAAGATACATTTAGTAAGTAAACGTTTAGTAAAACTTGAAGTTAGACAGGTTTGAATTCCACCCAAACCGCTTTCAGAGCACAAACCCTACAATCTCTCATCCTATCATTGAATTCCATGGCCATAAATAGAATCCAAAATGTATTCTACAATTTCTTCTGCTGGAAATTATCTTTCTCTTTTAATATGGTGATTGAAATTTCCTTCTTCCTTCAAACTTAGCTCAAGTATCAACAGAACCACCGAGGTCTCTCATTCCCATTGCTTTTGGATTCTTGGGGCATTGTATGAGAAAATCCTTAGCTTTTCAATCTTTAGCATCATTCTGGCTTTGAATCAGAAATGTTATTTTGGTTTTTGTTTTTTTAAATTTTTTAAATTTTATTTTAATGGTACATTTTAGACATACATAGTGATAACATTCATCATAGGGGATTTGTACCTCTACATGACATATATTGTTGCTTCTTTTTTCCCATTCCCCTCCCCTTACCCTCTCCTCCCTCCCTATTTACAAAAGCTTAGTTTCCATTTTTCCTTCCATTTCTTATTTCTCTTGTCTCTCTGTTCCTCCCCCCCCCTTGTTCCCTTTCCCATTTGGACATTTTCTTCCCTTTCCCAATATAATACATTTTAATCTTCATATGCACTTCAATTTCTCACACCAGAGAAACTATGTGGTGTTTAAACATGTGTGTCCAATTTATTTCACTGAAGAGTATGCTCTCAAGATGCATCCATTTACCTAGGAATATCTCAAGCTTTTCATTCTTTATGGCAGAGTAGTACTCCACTGCATAAAAAGAAAAAAAAACACATTTTCTTTATCCATCCTGCTGTCGATGGGCATTTGGGCTGCTTCCAAGATTTAGCTATTACAAACTGTGCTGCTATAAACATGGGTGTGCGTATATCACTGCGGTATGATACTTTTAATTCTTTTTGGAAGATACCAAGAAGGGGAATAGCTGGATCAAAAGGAATCTCTAGTCCTAGTTCCCTGAGGAATCTCCACACTGATTTCCATAGCAGTTGCACCAGTCTTCATTCCCACCAACAGTGGAGAAGGGTTCTTTTTTCTCCACAGCCCGTCCAGAATTTGTTTTTGGCTGATTTGTTGATAATAGCCATTCTTTCTGGAGTGAGATGGAATCTCAGGGTTGTTTTAATTTGCATCTCTCGAATGACCAGTGATGTTGAACATTTTTTCATATGTCTATCTGCTGTTTCTACTTCTTCATCTGAGAAGTGTCTATTCATTTCTGCTGCCCACTTTTGGACTGGGTCTTTAAATTTGGGGGTCTGATTTTCTTGAGTTCTTTATATATTCAGGATGTTAGTCCTTTGTCAGAGGCAAAAATTTTTTCCTACTCTGTGGGTTGCCTCTTCACTTTGTTGATAGTTTCTTTTGCTGTGCAAAAGCTTTTTAGTAAGATCAGGTCCCAGTTGTCGATTCTTTGTGATATTTCCTGGGCAACTGGAGATCTGTTCATAAAGTCCTTGCCTACACCTGTGTCTTCAAGAGTTCGACCTATTCTATCATCTTGGTAATTATGGTTATTCTTCCTTAGGATCTCTTCTTTACAATTAAGGATATACTGATATTAATAAAATTGATGCCTTCAATATTGCATATTAAATGACTGAGATATTGATGGACTTGTTTCATAGTCTACAAGATAGATGAGGCAAATGGTGAGTGAAACCTTTCCAATGAAAACCAAAAAAAGACTCAGCAGAGACATGGCTACTTGGTAATTGCATTCCTTGCGCCAGAGCCAGCATCAACCATGAATTCATTTAACAATAAGAAATGTTTGGGAAGCAATCATTATGCAGTCAACAGATACCAGATATCATGCCCTTTTGTCACAAGTTCAGCCAATAATTGAAATGAAGCAAGCTTTTCTTTTGAACACACATGTAAAAATCTTATTGTTACATTTATTTGCCAAATTTTAACCATTTTTTAATTAGAAAGTAGAAAGGCTTAGTCTGACTTCATAAATTATAGCACTAAGGAATAGTTTTTATATTTATCAAGGAGTTAATTGAGTGATTCATTTGCTGTTTCATCATTATATTGTTATAGCACGTTGATGTGTGATTTAGTTTCCATTAAGTGTTGCTGGAAGATGAATCGAGTTTAAGATGCTGACTAGGCAAGCAAAATGATCACTCACTGCAAGCGTTTTTATAATTAACTCAGCAGCAGAGATAAATAAAGAGGTAATCTTAAAGTAGCACACAGGACATGATATGACTGGTCTCTGAAGAAGCACATTTTAAATAGAAATCCATTGATTTATATAGGGAAAACAGGCTTCTCGCTTGATATTAAACCATGATATGTTACCCAATTTGCTGATTTTTTTACATTTACATGGCAGAAAATGTTGAGGACAGGAAAATGCATGTTAAATAGCCCAGTACATTACTGATTTGTAATGGCAAAATGTGTGAATGAATGTAATTTTATAGACTCATTAGTATCTTTCCATATACAGAAAGGCCTCTTTGGCTATTTCACTCTAAAACATGTAGGTCAAATTTGAGAAAGGAGGTGTTTAATTTAAATTCCTACATTTTTTAGCTTGTCTCAAATATGCAACTATTGTTAAAATGTTTAGTGAGACTTCCAGCATGGGAAAATACCATTAGTCAGAATCAGACACACCTGGGATCCTCAGACGTGTGTTGCAATCTCTAGACCAAATTACAAGAACAAAAAGTATTATCTAAGAAATCAGCAAACAAAGCAGAGATTCCCAGTCACAAACCATTATTGGATTCAAACTGCTCCTGGGACTTCCCGTTTATGATCCCAGAAGATATCTATCAGTCTTCCTAAGCCAAATCCAAAGAGGAAAGAGGACTTAACCAGGTAGAAGTTTTCTTCTGACCTTTGCTTGTTTTATGGAGCCTTGATGAGTTAACACTTAAACATAAATTACTCTCCATTTCCCATTTATAATAATAATAATAATAATTGAAATTTATACATTATTTTTACCAAACATTATTCTTAGTATTTTATAGATATTAGGATATTTAATCCTTATGACTTCCCTACGGGATAAGTAGTAATATTTTCACAGTCTCTTTTTACAGATGAAGAAACCAAGGCTAGGAGAATAGCTTACATGACCAAGGTCACACAGCTGTATAAGTCACGAAGCCAGAGTTCAAACGAAGGAAATCTGCTCCAGAGATCAAGCTTGTCAGTAATATTCCAACCCACCCAAAACAAAACAAAACGTAGGTTCAGACCTATTCTCATCTCGACATTTCTCCTGGGACTGTAAAGAAGAAACTTAAAAGTTTGTGTGTAGAGTGCTATGCACTCCTCTTTAATTTCATGTTTTATTTTTACTTGTGTGATCTGTAGGTGAAATTTGACTCTGCTTATTCAGATTTTAAAAAGTCAGGAACCAGATTTCACATTTTACATGTACGGGAATCTCTTCTGACCCTACAACTCCAGAAGGTTAGTGTTGGAGGATAGCAATTATACATAAATGAGACTCACTTAAAACAAAGTAAAAATCAAGGAATTTGATTTGGTGATATGTTGTGTTTTTAGGAGTCTTGTGTTCGCTCCAAAACACCCTGTCCTCAGGGAAATTCATTAACAACCGGCCTTGTGGCAGATCCAGTTTAAATGTGTATTTTGAGCATATATTTGTAGCTATTCTTTCTTTGGAATTTTCAGTTAGGTTAATACTTCAGATAAACAGCTTCATTATTTTTCCCTGTGTAACTGAAGATAATTGTATAAATTATAACTAAATTCTGTATAAACTATGATCTCCTTGTAATTACCCCAATTAATGTTTTAATTGACATAATGATTCACTTTTTATCTTAATACCTGAGGCATTTCCATTAAATCTCTGACATGAAACACGTATCGCAGTTGCTCACGGGATGTATGTTTAATAGGGTTTTTGCCCCTGCAGAAGCCTCTTGACTTACAAACAGAGTAGGTTCTGAAAGATTCTTCTCACCCACTTTGTAGATGCACTTTCACTGCCTGGTAGAAGCAGGAAAATAAGACAATTAGAGTATTTATATAATTTTTGGAGGAAGAAATTATTGGATAAAATTTCTTATATTTTCTATGTGGCACTGAAACCCATTTGATAATCATGAAGATGAACTCCTCCAGAAGCAGAAATAAAGAGCAGAAGCAATGTGTCCGAAAGCCCGCTTACCTGCTATATCATGGCATCCCAAATTACCTAACTTGTATCAATATACAAGAAGAAAAATCCGTCCATAGTGGACAAAATTTAAGTTCATGGGAAGAGAGAACCTTGGAAATCCATTGAACTTTAACTAGACTGAATCCTTTGAACTTTAACTAGACTGACGTGTCTTGAAAATGTCCACTAAATCAGAAAAATTCTAGTTCATATTTGATCTGAGGAACTTGACCTAAATGCCCTGAGAATCCCTCCCAGTCAGTGACTTCCTTTACAAAGTACAGATTAGCACATCATTGCTAGCAAGTGTCAGAATCATGAAAGTGAAAGAAATTCAGGTATGGTTATCTCTGAGAACATAAATGAAGGAGCAAAAAGAGTGAAATATTAGTTCGATGAACTCTGTCCTAAAAACAAGGTGAGCAGTAGGGAGGGATGTTTGTCATTTAATCAAAACATCTTATATATTTGGAAAGCATGTTAGGTTTACATGTTGATAGCAACTCTATTAATGAGTTATCATTATCAGTGATATAAAACTGGTATTGAGGAACAAGTTAGTGAGTTTTTCTTCTGAAATAATTAAATAAAGTGTCCCCTATCAACACAAAAATGTAAATACTATGGGATGGTGTATGTAAGGATATTGAATTTTTGGTTTTAAAGCATAGAAATAAGCTTTGTGTAATGCATAGGGTTTAGGGAAAATGGTGATTCAAAATATTCAAATGATTTCTGCCAATCTCCACAAGCTGATAACTCTAGAATCTGTATCTCTAGATTTGATGAGTTATTATTATTATTTCTTATTACTCACAAGGTCTTTAACCCTTTTTCATTTGCCCCAAGAACACTTGCCAGTTCCATGGGTTACAGACCCAATCCTACCACCAAAGTTTGCCACAAAATATCTTATTTTTATTATTTTTCACATCATGCAAGTATATCAGTAACCATTAGATACAAAAGATGTCATTTCATTTGTAGCATTCTGTTTTTAGTAGTGACATTTCCATTTACAAAATATAACTTTCCATTGCTGAAAATTCAAGAAATGCTGGCACCAAGCTGTCCTTTTTTCTTCTAAACAGGAAATAGTAACGGAAAAAGACAATTAGATTTAACAATCCATTCTGTAGCATGTTTGCCCATTATCTATTGGAGTAGATGCCTTGTGAATTGTGGGAAATGTTTCAAAATAGGCCCCAAAGCAAGGATGGGGTAGATTATATAACAAATCTACGAAGGCTTGTTAGTGTGCTTATATGTTTGACTCAGTACGGTGTCCATCAACATATCTGAATGCTCTAATCCAGAGGTTCTCAGTTGTGTACCCGAGAGCAAAGGTATGGGGTATGGCGTTGGTCCAAGTTTGGATTCTGCCGGGCAGTTCCTGTGGAATGATAAGGATGCAAAGCATCCAAGCACTTCCGATTTTAATTCTGGTCTATAGAAGGTGAAGATGGAGCAAGGTCAGGAGGAGGCTGACTGAGATAACATGACGGGGGCATGCACAGGTTTGGGATCAAGTGAGAGGCACAGAAGATACAAAAATGTTGGGAAAACGTGAAGAATTAGCTATTCCTTATAATAATTCTCCTTGCAACACAGGATTGTGGTAAGGATTACACCTGATTTTACATTTTAACAGGTTGGAAAGGTTCCTGCCACGTGGTTAAATAATCAATAAATTCTCACCAGTTGAAGGAACAATAGTACTAGAAATGGCAGCAACAACAGAAATAAATTTAGTGCCTTTCCTAAACTATTGAGAAGATAACTTCTTGTCCGTTTCTTCGGTACTAGGTTCTGTTACATACTGCACACTGCCACCATTGCACTCTGAAGTTATTAAACTTCTCTTAGCTTCCTGTGGACTATACTATGACTAAAATTATAAAAATCCCTCTGGGTTTACCTTCCCCCTCTCCACCCGAGTGTGCTTGGATTATGGCATTGAGCAGCATTCTAGATAATCGTATTGAACTTCTCATCTTTTTATAATACAGTAAATGAGTACATCATGTTTCGTTTTCCACACTTGGAAATTATTCAAGTGTATATCTTTATTCTTTTTGGACATTCTTTCTGATTCATTCACTCAGAATTAATTTTCTTCCTCTTTCCATCTACTTTAATCATATACCTATTATAGCATTTCCTGTAGATCTGTTCTACTATATCCTTAACAGTTTCACTCAGAGTCTTAGAATAATGTTTCGTATCTAATATTGACTAAATATCTGGAGAGTGAACAAACATATGAATGCTGCTGGCTGAACATAAAAAGTAATGAGTTCACTTAACTGCATTGTTTCATTGTACTTTTATTATGACCTCACATGTTAGATTATAAATAGTTTTAGGAAAATAGTTTAGCACTAATGAACTACCTATTAATCATTAAAGAATTTTTGTTATATAGCTGTACAATTTTAAAATAATTTTGACCTTTGCATTTTATGAAGAGTAGGCAACCGATAGTCACTGATTTAAAAGTAGCTCCAGTAACCTTTAATATGTGTAGTAGTTATGATCTGTGTATGTGAGTTTAAAACATGTATATCCATTTATTTAATTATTCTGTCATACATAGAAGCAATAAGCAATTATACAGCAAGGCATCGGAAGAGCAAAATATACCATATGATCATCTCAGTAGATGCAGAAAAGGCATTTGACAAGATCCAACACCCATTCATGATAAAAGCCCTGCAGAAAATTGGAATAGACGGTCTTTATCTCAACCTGATTAAAGCCATCTATAACAAACCGAGAGCCAACATCATACTAAATGGTCAAAAACTAAAAGCTTTCACTCTAAAATCCGGAACAAAACAAGGATGTCCGCTCTCACCACTCCTATTTAATATAGTTCTGGAAACATTAGCCAGAGCAATTAGACAAGAGAAAGAAATAAAAGGAATAAGGATAGGAAAAGAAGAAGTTAAATTATCATTATTTGCAGATGACATGATACTCTATATAGAAGACCCCAAAAACTCCACCAAAAGACTCCTAGATTTAATAACCAAAGTCAGCAACATAGCTGGATACAAAGTCAACACTCAGAAGTCAATAGCATTCCTGTACACAAACAACAGACTCACCGAGAGAGAAATTAGGGAAAAAAATATAATTTGTGAAGAAATTTCTTTTTTTTCCCTCTATGACTTTCTGGCACTTTCAGAGTATTATAGAAGTAAGTCTAGAAGTTTGATGAAAGACTTTGAAAGAAAGATGCTCAGGAAAAAAGAAGATATAGCAGCAAGATGCTCTGTTCAAAATGACCTTTAATGGGAATTTTATGTAAGTGAATTAATTAAGCAGGGGCAGAGGAATGCTTCAAATGGCAGTTAGGCTTCTTCCTTTTGCAAAGACATATGTCTTGATTTGTAATTACTAGAAAAACAGGTTGCAAATAATGCACATCAAATCATCTTCCCAACAGAAGAAACGAGTACAGACGTGTGTACAAAGGACACCGTGTCATCCTGATTTCTGAGAAGTATTTTTAATCAGGCCGCTTTCATCAGAGATAATCACCGGATTGTAAACTTTAACATAGCTTTGTCTTTCATTGAATAAGAAAAGAGTAGACTCGTAATAAAAATAGACATTCTTGTCAAGCAGCTAAATTGAACAAGGATTAAAAATATTCAAAATCTTATAGCCAAAGAACAAAGAGAAGTGTTCTCCTATAATGATTAAGAATTTAAAGGAGTCAAATATTTGATTTTGTGAGAATAAAAAAAATTGGGGTCCTTTTCTTCATTGTTATTCAAAAACAAGCAAAAATAACTACTAAACTGAAAACATAGCTAGAGATATATGTTTAAGAGCTTAATTGTTGCCGACTGTATAGACAAGTTAAATTTAAATAACCTTTTACATTTAAAATAATATCAATGTATATCATTGATTTTTAAAAGTAAGCAGCACAATTTTAAGCTATATTGATACCTGCCTTAACTGCTTCATGCAGCTAAATTCTTTTTCTCATGGTTGTCTCTGAGATAAAACGAGGGAATGTATTTTAAGTCCAAAAGGCAATATAAAAGTTTAAAGCAAAATTATTTTATTGAACTGTAATTTCCACATGTCTGGTAAAGGCCTCCAATCTCCATATTTTTAGCATATTTAATATATAATTCGTATACCTTCCAATTCACTCACCTGAACTGGATAATTCAATTTTGTTAGTGTTACTTTTACTTTTGGTTTTTCTTACATAATCTTTTTCAATTATTTTAGTTTATTAGTACTTGTATGTAGTACATGATATTTACATTCCTTGTAGAAAGATGGTACATGTACATAACACAGCCTAATTCCTATTTTCATTCTCTTTCCTTTCCCTCTTTCCCTCTTTTACCCATCCCTTGATTCCTCCTTTTCTTGGTATGTATTTGCACTGCATGTTTGCATTCCTTGTGTGGAGTTAGCGTATATCCATAACACATCCCAATCCCTTTTTTTATCCCTTATCCCACCCCCTACATTTTTTGATCCCCTTCTCTTTGAGAACTGTCTCTATACTTCTTGTTATCTATATTTTTTTTCTATGCTCTTTATTTATACTCTTTTATCTTTTATGCTCTTTATTTACTTCAGGTTTCTCATACAAGATAAAGAATGTGATATTTAAGCTTGTGTGTCTGAATTATTTCACTTAACATGATGGTCTAAAGTTCCACCCATCCTCCTACAAGAGATTCAAATTTATCATTCTTTATGGCACAGTAGTACTCCATTGTATAAAATACCACATATTTTTTATCCATCCTTTGATAGACATATGGGCCACTTTCAAGATTTAGGTATTATTAATTGGGCTTCTATAAACACATAAGCATGTATCACTATGGTATGGTGTCTTCTGCTCTGTAAGGGAGATACTTAGAAAGGGAATAACTGGATCAAACGGAACTAGTTTTAGTTTTTTGAGGAATATCCATACTGATTTCCATAGTGGTTGTAGTAGTTTACTTTCCTACCAACAGTTTAGAAGGGTTCCTTTTTTCCCTCAGCCTCTCCAGCATTCTTATTATTTGATTTCTTGGTGACAGCTATTCTGGGCTAAGATGGAATCTCAGTTATTTTAATTTCATTTCTCTACTGACCAGAAAATTTGAACATCTCTTCATGTACTTATTAGTCATTTTCACTTCTTCCTCCTTCTCTGCCTCCCCCCCTCCCCTCTTCTTCTCCTCTTCCTCCTCCTCCTTCTTCTTCGTTGTGTACTCATTTTTTGATTGAGTCTTTTATCTGGGTTTGTCTAATTTTTTGTGTTATTTATATATTCAACTTATGAGTCCTCTGTCTGAGGAATCACTGGCAAAAATTTGTTCCCATTCTGTAGGTTGTCTTTTCACTCTGTTGATTGTTTCTTTTGCTGTGCAGAAACTTTTTAAATTTAATATGACGCCATTTGTTGATTCCTGGAACTATTTCCTGTGCAACTGCAGTTCTGTTCAGAAAATTCTTGTCTACACTCTGACTTCAAGACGTTAACCTACCTTGTTTTCCAACAGGTTAAATGTTTCTGGTTTAATATTTAGTTCTTTTTTTTTAAATTTATTTTAGTGTTACATTTTAGATATACAAAATGATAACATTCATCATAGGGAGTTTGTACCTGTACATGATATAGCTTGCTGTTTCTTTTTTCCCATTCCCCTCCCCTCCCTTTAACCCCTCTTCCTCTCCTATTTACAAAAGCTTTGTTTCCATTTTTCCTTCTCTTCTTTTTTTTTCTTGTCCCTCCATTCCTTCCTCCCCCCTTTGTTCCGCTTCTCATTTGAACAATTTCTTCCCTTTCCCAATATAATACATTTGAGTCCTTATTTACATTTTCAATACTTTTTAATACATTCATAACAACATGCACCTTCTACCACAGCCACTTTTAGAAAATTTCGTCACATCCAAAAAAAGCCATATACCTATTAGCTGTTAGCCCACATCCTCCAACACTGCAGCTTCAAATAAGCACTGTCTTAGTTACTTTTCCTCCTTGCAAAGACAAGATACCCAACACCCAAAGTTAAAGGGGGGAAGGGTTTATTTGGCTTATAGTTCATAGAGGGTTTCCGTTCACAATCAGCTAAATCCAAAGCAGGCTGGCATGGCAGACAGGCAGAAGGCAGTAAGGCAAGCAAGGGGCCTAAACAGTTTCTTCCTGTGCCTTATATCTTATCCAGGCTGCTAGGATTAGGGCAATGCCAAACCAATCAGTAGACTGGTTTAGTAGTTGCATGCCCTTAATCCCAGCATCACACACTCTAGATCCAGCCACCTCTGATCCAGCCACCTCTTACCACATGAGGCTTTGGGGGGACAGCTAGACACAAACCATAACAAACACTTATTGACTTTCTATCGCTATAGATTTGTTTTGGCCATCTTTTAATCATAGTGCTATAAGGTTTTTGTGACTAGCCTCTTTGATTTAGCATAATGTTAAAATTCATCCTTGCCATAGTAATTTCCTGTACTTTTTTTCCTTTTTGTAGTTAAATATCATTCCATTTTTTGAACGTACTGCATTCACCTGTTGTTTGGAATTTGGGTTGTTCACAAATACACACCTGATATGAATATTTGTGTATCAGTATGTATATGGTTATGTATTTTCCTTTCTTTTGGAAGTGGAATTGCTGGATCAAATAATAACTCTATTTGTAACTTTTTGAAGAAATGCTGGAATGCTATCCAAGCTGCCTATTTTACACTCACTGGCAATGTGGGAGGGTGTATTAGTCACCTTTCTGTTGTTGGGACAAAATACCTGACATACAAAGCATAAAGGATAAAAGGATTATTTTGGTTGAAGGTTTCAAAGATTTCAGCCCACGGTCAGCTGGGTCAGCTGGCTCCAAGAAAGACAGCATAGCAAGGGAAAGTTGCTTACCTCATGGCAGCCAGGAAGCGGAGAGAAGTAGATAAAAGTCAGGGAGAGAGAATGGCTCATGGATAGGTATATACCCCTCCAGGGTGCACCCCCACCCCCACCACCAGGATCTATTTCCTTCCACCAGGCCCCGCTTCCTAATAGCATATTCCACTGTGAACTCATCAATAACCATTGCTCCCATGATCTAATCACCTTTCAAAAGTCTCACCTGCGAACACGTGAAATTTTAGGCAGTGTTTCAGATACAAACCATAACATTCTGCCTCTCTCCAGAAAGGCTGACATCCATCTCATTAACCAAAATGTATTTAGTCCAAGAGCTGCTGAAGTCTCAACTGTTAAAGCATTGCTCAAAGTCCATTGCTGGAAGTCTCCACTTAGACTCAAGACAAACTCTTAGGTGTGAGCCCCAGTTAAAAAACAAAAACAAAAACAAACAAAAAAAAATAACAAGTTATATACTGCCTTTATTTATATTTTGGGTTTCCTTATGTAAGAGAAATCATGCAATATTTAAGCTCATGTGTCTCATTTAATTTGCTTAACATTATGGTCTCACAGTACATCCATTTTCCTACAAATGATTCAAATTTATCTTTCTTTACGGCAGAGTAGTACTCCACTGTGTACAAATACCACACCTTCTTTATCATTAACCTGTTGCTGGACATATTGAATGCTTCCAAGATTTAGCTATTATGAATTGTGCCCCTATAAAAATAGGCGTCCATGAAAACTTTAACATGATGTTTTAACTGTCCTGGGAAGATACCTAGAAGAGGAATTGCCGGATCAAATGGAGTTTCTATTTTTAGTTCTTTGAGAAATTTCAGTACTGATTTGCATGATGGCAGTACATGTTGTCAAATAGAGAGATAGACCTTGTACAGGAAAGGACTCCAAGAGATAGAGGAACGTGGAAGGGAGGGAAGGGGAAGAAGATAAAAAAGAAATTAAAATGTGTTATATGCATGTAACAACTCCCCATGAGGAGTATAATCATTATGCTACTGTAACATGAACTGATAAACAATAAAAATCAAAACAAAAATATTATATGCTCCCAAGATACAATGGCACAGAGTAAGCCTTCCCATTTCAGAATGGAGGACTAGGGGAATAGAAATCAATTGTATCTAAGCAAAACTGAAACCCAGCCAGGCAAGCATTAAATTCTGTAACCCATTTCCACCACTCGAGCATGTGGTGGTGTCCTGTGGGCTGCAGAGGGCTTGGCTAGTACCCCCTCTACAGCCTTACTAGTTATAGCCTCTACGGTCTCTCTCTTGGGCTGGCTGTGCTTGCTGCCTGTAGTTTTTGGTCAGGAGAAAGTCCATGTTCTCCTCTACAGCAGTGTGTGTTTGTGTGGGGTCTGATCAATTCCTGAGAAGCCCTCAGGTATCTTTTCTAATGTCCTAGTGCAAAACACTTGGCTATTTTTTAATGGCACAAATCTCTTCAGCAAACATATCTTTGTTCCCAATTTAAAGGTCCCAATTTGCCAAACTAAACTCCACTCTTGGTGCTTTGCTTTCTGCTTGATTCTCACTAGAAATCTGGCTGAAAACATCCAACAGTACCCAGGCCAGATCTTGAATGTTGTGCTGTCTTGAAATTTTCCCCATCAGATTTCTTACCCCACCACCTTTACATTGTCTCATACCAAGGTTCAGGACATGGACAAAAGGTAGAGAGGCTCTTTGCATTGTGTAGCATGAAATGCCTGTTGTCCAGTTTCCAATAGAGTCCTTCTCCCTCCTGAAACCTCGCGAGTGCAGCCTTCACTGGCCACATTTGTAAACTTTTGACCAGAATCACCCATTAGACTCTGCTGATAGCCTTCTAGGCTCTCTCCAGCCAGATTCCCCAATTTTTTTCCCAAGCTCCTCTCTCAAGGCAGGTCCATAGAGTCAGCTATATTGCTGATATGTTTTTCCATTTATTTTGATCTTAATTTGTTTCATGTTTTCAGAATATTCATGTTTACTTATTTTGTTAAATGTATTTGCAATTATTTTATTTTTGGTGTTACTGTACAAAAGCAATAGCACCAATTGATATTATCCAATTATTGTATTTTTGGTGCTATTATACATTTTCTTAGTTTTGTGTTTGGATTATTCATTATAATACGTAGAAATACAACTGATTTTTTACACTATTACTTTACTTGGCAACCTTACAATCTCATTTAGTTTTTAAATGAATTATTAATCCTACTTTCACTAGTATCTTAATCATGAAAGTATACTGAATTTTCCCAATTTTTTATGTATCTATAGAGACAATCATTTTTTATTCGATTGGTTTTTTTTTTCTATTGATATGGTGTATACCCGAGATGAATTCTATTTGTTCATATACATAATTTTTAAGATGTTGCCGATATCCTACTAGTGGTTCTTGGTGATTTTTAAAATCTATTTTCATAAAAGATATTCATGTGTATGGATCTTTTTCTTGAAATGTCTTTTACTAGTTTGTGAGTAAGAGTGTTATGTATGCCTTATAGAAAAACCTGAGAAGTATTCCCATCTCTTTTGTATTTCAGCAGATGTTGTGAAAAATCAACACTGATTTTTTCTTTAGTAAAATTCACTGGTGAAGACATCTGGGCTTGGCCTTTTCCTTTTGAGTACTTTTTTTTTTGTTAATTCAGTCTTTTGCTCATTACAGTTCAGTTTGTCTATTCTTATATCAGTACCAGTAATGTGTTAATTTAGAATTCCTTCCTTTTCATCAAATTATTTAATATTTTTGGCATAAATTATTCATATCATTTCTTTATAGTGTTTTTTATGTCAGTAAGGTTAGTAGCATTGTTTCTCATTATACTTTTTATTTTGTTTTGTTTTGCTTTGTTTTCAGTAAATTCTGCTTTCGGAGTATCCTATAGAGGTTTTAAAAGTCTAAATGATTTAAAGTGCTATCCAAATATTCTATTTGCTTGTTAAATTTTTCAACCCTCCATCATACATAAGACATTGAAACTTCAAACTATTATTGAAATGTTCAAACCCAGTGAACATTTAACTAGGTCTCTGTCTAGGGAACAACTTATTCAGATTCTCCACAGGACTTTATGTCCTCATGAATTGGAGTGTTTCCTTCCAATTGATCCTCTTAGGGTTAATACAGACATTTTACTTTCTTGTACAAAGACTTTTCAAATTTACCTTCTCAGATATCATTACAATATGAAAAAAAAATTGCAGAATTTGAGACAGAAATAAAGACTTGACTCAATTTGTCCAGGAATAGGTTACAGTAAATTATTTAAATGTCATTGAAATAGTGGAATGTTAATGTACTCATTTATTATCATGTTTAGCAATTAAACTCTTAGATTTTTATTTCGTTATTATTCAGTCATAATCTGGCTTTGTTTGGAAAGGAAGCAGAGAATTCTGCTTCTAAGCCACGTATGTTTTATTTTGGGAAACAGGAAGAGGCATACAAATACTAGCTTCACCGTATGCATATGAAGTTTCTTAAATTTTTGTCTTTTCCACTCAAAAACTTCAAATACATGCCTCAGTGGTAACTTTTGCCGAGGATTACGTCATGCAGCATTGGCAAATGTGTGCCTGAGATAGTTGTCACTGTAGAGAAAAAGGTATTTACAATTCAAAGTCTATCATGAACATTAGCGCAAAAAGGATGCCTGTCTTATACCCCGAGCAGTTTCTTATGTCTGCTCCCAAATAACTGTATGTTATTACCACTCTTTTCCCACTAGTGTATTTCCTTGCTTGCCCTCTCCGAAAAAAAACTGTGGGTATTTGTCAGGAAAACCTCTCCTCATTTCCTCATGTAGCCATAAATTAAGAACTCATATGTAAGAGGTGCTAAATAAATGCACTTACATAAATGATAGAATGATTTATGGTCACTTTGCTCATAATCAAAAATGTTTTTGATATTCATATTATAATATACGTGTGACTTAAAATTGTAGCTCAATGGCAGAGTGGTTGCCTAGTAAACGCAAGGCCCTGAGTTGGACCCCTGCCACCCCCCAAAATAATAATAATCGTGCTGTATTCCACCTGAGTCCAAGTTTATGTTTCTTTTTCTTTTGTTTTGTTTTGTTGTGACACACAGCATCTTAACTTGTATTTACAGGAATATATTTAGTTTCTAAGTTCATGGCTCATTCAGTGTCTTTCTTCAAAGTGAACCTGTTTATTTCTGACTAGTGTGTGTCAGGTGAGTGAGCAAGGGACTTTTCTTCCTTGGTATTTGGATGTTATAGGCAACACTTTTTGTTGTACGTTAGCAGTTTTTAAAGGACTTTTAGTGATGCTGTTCATGGTGGCTCACTATCAACTCACCTGTTAGCAAGATAATTCCTGACCCGGTCTCATCTACAAGGTTCTGATAACACTGAGTTGCTGTTTATTGTCTGTGACTGAATATTCTGAAATTCCTTAGTATGTCAAATGACACATTTTGTCACCATTCTGAGATTTGCAGCCAGTTTGCCAGTTAAATCCCTTATTTAACTGACCGACAAGTACACATTTATTTTTGTACTAGGAAACTGTCTTATGCAGGCTTACTCTGGGCTTTATGAGTGTAATTAAATCTTGAGCATTTTATTGACTTCAGAAAAAGGTCATGATGTTTAAAGGCTTTTAAAGGCACGCATACACGTATTATATAAAATCATTACATCCTTTTCCTTTCCTGAATGTTACTTAATGTGTATTATTGAGATTTTTTTAAAAAAATAAAACTAACCACAAAGAAAAATTATAACCTTTCCTCCACCTTTACTTCATTATTATCTAGCCTCAGATAAATTTACTGTTTAAAATTTGGGGTGCATTTCTTTCAAGCATCCATCCAGCAATCCCTCTTTATTTATGTATTTACCTACTTTAAAGCTATATATTATATAAAGTTATAAATAACAGCTTGCTATTCTGTGCAATATTCACCTATAACCATATATTAATTCCAAGAAAAAATGATCATCAAATAGTTTGACTACCTACAACTTCAATTGTCGTAATTGTCATAGCATGAACATAAACTATCAATTAGAAAATCATTTAAATTTAAAGTGTACTCGTGTTGTTTTTAATATTGAAAATAATCATAATTAAAATCATCTGATATCATTACAGAATGCATATCATTATGCAAAATGATCAGTTTAAAAGTGGTAGACTTCAAAGATCTCATATTTTGAATGTATGTGTGAGGCTCTGCTAAAGAAATAGGGATTCAAATCAGAACTTTTTATTTAGGTAATTTCATTGGAAGAGTGAATGAAGCTTGGAGAGTTGATGCTAACATATCACTGGAAAACTTCTGGTTTGAAATAGTTTGATCTTTGTATAGAAAAAAGTTATCCTGAAAATATTCCCTTATATTCCAAGTATTCACTCAGATGGCTTGCCTAAAGGTATAAGTATACAGATATAAGGGCAATTAGAGTCTTTTTGTTGAAGCTAGTAAATCTTGGATTCTGATAACGCATAAATAAAGCCAGGGGTAAACCTTACTATACAGTTTTCCACATCATCATAATTGTAAAAAGAAAACATTAGTTCCACCTGGGTTTCAGATCACACAAACAATTTATAAGTATGACAAAACACCATACATAAAGCCCTAAGTTCTAGCCAGAAAAAATATAAAATAATTTTGTCAACATTAGAAGCCATTTTTGCACAGCTCCACCTACTCTATTTTGTAGAAATCTATTTTATTTTAACTTTTTCTCAAAAATCAGATAAAAGTATTTTTCTATGAAGTTACTAACCCCTGAATCCATCTACATTAATTTCAACAAGGTAAATTTAATAGCTTATAATCTCTGAATCTATTTGCCTATGATTGGATACACATGAAACTGACTTTAATGAGTTAGACTCTCCTCAGAAACTATTCCTGAACTATGAATTCCCTCTATGCTAATTCCTAAATCACATTTATATATATATATTGGCCAGTTGTCAAAAATACCAAACCTATGCTTTATTAATTCATTAGATATTTAAGGAGCAAGCCAGTATGCAAAGCATATCAAACAATGAAAATATATTTTAAATAGTTTTAGCAAGAAAGGAAAAGCAAGGTGTATTTAATACAAGTGGCAGCAGTGTCTAAATTGTCCAAAGCAGGAAAGTGCTCTTCAGCAAGATCATTCGTTACCCTGGAATGTATGGCAGGGCAAGGAGAGAGACAGAGCAAGAGATTGCACTTCATCATGGTAGGAATTCAGTCACTTGAGCTATCGTGTGATTAGAAAGTGACTGTGGTAGGGTTTAGATTGTTCCAGTGAAAGCAAAACACTGTGGTGCTTTATCTCTTTTGCTTTTTCGTGCGCCTGAGGGACAGTTTTTAAAAACTACTGGTTTCCCATGCAGAGGTACCACGTAGGTAATTAGACCCAGTGGTGAGTAGTGAAAGGGGATGAGGCAGTCTGGAATCTTTTGCCCCCAGAGAGCAAAAGCCATCTAGATAAAAGGAAGAGGGAAGAGACGTAAAATAAAAGAGGGAAAATGGCGAGAGCCGTCAGAGTCTTCACTGTGTCACGTGTCAATTGCCTATACTTCTGCTCTTGTCAGAAAATGTATCTCAAAGTCTGGGATACATTTGAAAGATTTGAAAAATAGTAGGGAAAAAGATTTGAAAAGATTTTTAAAAAGTAGGGAAAATGGCCTAAAGCAGTATAAGGATGGAAGTCCATATCAATTTCATAATCGAACCAAACATAAGGAAACAATCTGTGCATTTCCAAAGCATGCAGGGTTAAAATACTTACATATCATTTTCTATAACTTTTCAGTGTACAAATCTCAAACATTCTAAAATATACAAAAATTGAAATAATTGATGTTCATTTGTGTAGCTCTTTCTGTACTAAAAGTTTTAATTTTTGTACATGTGCTATCTCTACATAGATAAGCCTACATACATGTGTACATTTGTCATTATTCAAAACTAGTTAATATATTTCGATGTGTATATTCTAAACAAGAACATCCATTTTTGTCACTCAAATATATCACTCCTTATAAAAATAATAGTAATTCTATAATAAACCTTGTTAGCCCAAACAATAATTTTCCAGGAGTATTCTTAAAAAATGTCTTTTATAGCTATCACTGTTGTTAATTTTAAATTTAAATTAAAATCCAAACCTGATTCACACATTGCATTTCCTTATGATTCCTTTTTATTTTAGGGTTTCTGAGACTTGGCAATACTAACTGTTGGGCCAGTAAGAATTTGCTGTAGAGAGAGGTGAGGGCTATGGTTTGCCTTGTACCATGATTAAACGCACCCCTTGTCTCTCCCTACTAGAAGCCAGGAGTGCTACTTCTCCCCACTTTGGGACAATCAGAATGGTTTCCTGATGTTACGAAATGTCCCCAGAGGAAAAATCACTTCAGATTAAGAATCACTCTTCATCCACTCCTTATGTAGTTTTGGTTAACCACACCTGGGCAAGGTCTACAACTTCCACTGAGTTATCTCACCATCCGCAGTATGGCCGTCCCTAGAAGGATAGTTTGAGAATTGTGAATCCCAATTAGAAACATTTAGTTGGCTTCTGAACAAGCATAAAAATTACCTTAGGACCTGCAAGATTCTGGTTTCTTTGTAATTCTCCAGATATTCTGCTCTAGTTCTAGTCAAAGTTCTAGGAATCTGAGCTTCCTTTCTTTTTTTTTTTTTTCTTTCATAGTTATAACAACTGATCCTTGTCTCAAAAGAAATTTCAGGGAAAAACCTGGGTCTCATGACATGAAATCCAAGGTTTTGAAAGAGCTGACAAATCTTTCCTCTTCTTTTAAATTACTTTAATTATTTCTCTTTACCAGACTTAAGGGCAGTCACACATTCTTCTTTAAATCTTTCTCTGCTCTTTTTCTTTCTTTGATGATCTTTCTTCTTTTCCTTCACTTAAATCTTGGACTATCTATGTATTGAATCCTATATGGTTGGCTGGGGATTTAGCTCAGTGGTTAGAGTGTTTGCCTTGCAAGCACAAGGCCCTGAGTTCAACCCCAGCACGAAAAAAAAAAAAAAATTGAATCCTATAAGGTTTTGTACACAGCAATAGCCAGTATTCAGAGGTTTCAGATATAACCAATAGTAAAGTACTATATTTTCCATGTTTACATCTAATGAAGGTTTTCTATCAATTTCTGATTGGATCATGTTCATTTGCATGAGAATTTTCTTTTCTTTTAATATTAACATGCTTACCAACAATTTGGCAGGGCTTAATTTTTCCATGACTACTCCGTATCTTTATTTAACATTTATATTAATAGGCATTCATTGTTTGTAGTAAAGCAAAACGGTACAACCACTTTGGAGAGCAATTTATATCCAATAGTCAGACTCAGGCATTTCTCCAAAAAAGTTGAAAGCTTATGTTTTCACAAATACCTATATATAGATGTGCATAACAGCTTTTTTCATAATTGTGAAAATCTGAAAACGACCAAGATGTCATTCAATAAGTTAAGGGGTAAATAGATAATCAAATGTCATTCAGCGCCAAAAAGAAATGAGGTATGAAAAGATTTAAAGGAAACTTAATATGCGTATTACTAAGTGAAAGAAACCAAAAGAGAAGGATTACGTACTATGTGATTCTAACTATGACATTATGGAAAAGGCAAAAGATCAGTAGTTACCAGAGACAGGAAGTGGGAGAGATGAATAGGTAGAGAACAGAGGATTTTTAGGGTGATGAGACTGCTCAGTATAATAATGTAATAGTACATACATGTCTAATCAATTTGCTCAAATGAGGAGAGTGTAAAACACAAAGACCAAACCCTGATGTAAAATGTAGACTTTGGGTGATAATGTGTCAATATTCAGTTTATTTTCTGTAAGAAACGTAGGACTTTGGTGGGCATGTTGATAGAGAACACGGTTTGACATGTGTGGGAGCAGGGTTTGACATGTGTGGGAGCAGGGAACTATGGGAAATTCCTTTATCTTCCCCTCAATTTTGCTATGAACCTAAAAGTACTCTTGAAAATGTGTACTAAAAATTCTCTGAATTGTGCTTTTATCTTTTCTGGAGACCTAGATTGACTTCCAGGTGATCGTTCTACTCCTTGCTATCTCTGTCACACTAAGGATAGGCACTATTTTCTCTTAATTCTTGCTGTAGAGCAGAAGTTTTCAAACTGTAATGTGAAAAAAAAAAAAACCAAAACAAATATCACATAGATAGCTTTTAAAATGCTCCTTCCAGGCTTCATCCTGAGAGAATTATATTGAGTGCTTTAGCATACAGTTCAGGGATATGAATTTTTAACCGACATCTTAGATCCATTTGAAATAGGTGACCCAGGAACCAACTTTTGAAAATCTTTGGCTTCATTCTGTCTGACATTTTCCTCGTTTTTTCCTTCAACCCTATCCCACTCACACAGCTTACAGCACCCTCTTTGCTGGTGATCCTAATGCCCGTCTCTTTTTGCCACAATCATTCCTTTGTAAACTGCTAAAATAATCTTCTGCAAATGCCATTTTTATCACATCACCTTCCTGCTCAAGGACCAGCTACTCCTCACATATCAAGTCTAAACTGTTGGCCTATGATTCAAGGTCCTCTGTCAACTAGCACTTTTGTACCTCTCCAATTTTATCTTTTCCACTACAGGCCGACTCCTCCTTCCAGCTGACTGCAGCCAACTTTCCACTCTTCATGCTACATTTGCTTGCACAGCTCCGAGTTTCCCGTTCGTCAGAATGCTGTTCCTGTTCGTTTTCCCAACACATAACACATATTTGTTTCCAACTCACCTACCCCACAAAAATTTTTCAGATCAAAATTTTCCACCTACTAATTGAGCTTAGTGAACGAAAATTATCATACTAGATTATGAATTATGACACAGATGGATGGAAATCACTAAAGAACTTCCAATGTCATAAAATAGGAATGGTAATATTGTTCTAATGACCCTATCAAAGCAAATTGCTGCAATGATACTATTAATCACCGTTTTAAGTAAACATTGGAAAATACTACTAAAATACACCTGGGCACAGTGGTAAACTTGTGTAATCCCAGCTGCTTGGGTGGCTGAAGCAAGAGGAGTCCAACTTGAGATCAGTCTGGTCAGTGAGACCCTATCTCAAAATAAAAAATAATAAAAAGTTCTAGGAATGTGGCTCAGTGCAAGTTTCTATGTTCATGCCCAGAACTGTTCCACCCACCCTGCAATATTTAAAGTAGACGGGCTAAATTTTAGTTGAAGTAGAGTTGTAGAAAATGCTACCATGAAGCAATAAAATATAAAGAATTATTGGGAATAAGAACTGAAGAATCATTAGATAGCAAATGCTGATATTAAATTGAATATGGTGGTATAATCCAATATCAGGCAGAAATGGAAAAGAAAATGAAGCCTTTCCTAGTAAATCAGTGCTCTAAATCCTTCCCAGAAGCTGCTTTGGTTTTGTGAGGACATTAGTTATTGTTTTAGAATCATAGTTCAGGTATCCACTCAACTGTCTGGAGTAGTCATTTCTTCAGCCTGCGAAGCAAAACCCTCCACCAGAGATTCTGTTCCACTGACATGCACACGCCTGCCTCATTCATTCAGTATGGCCAGACATATTTGCACATGGCTCTGTGCATCAGGGATTCCTGAGTGTCCGTAGTCCATGGCCTTACGAACAATTGGACTTACCCATCCTTCAAATTCAGTTAATTGATGGATAATGTATGATACTGTAAAATTGTATATCACAATTATGACTGGACTTGCATTTATATAATTACAGAGGAATTTGTATAACTCGAAGTCATTCATGATACCTTATCTATGAATGCATTTCCTAATCACATCTGTCTAGCTATCTTTTATTTTTTCTAATCCCTCCCCTATACTCACTCTTTACCAGTCATATTGACTTCCAGAATTAATGCTAAAATGCCAGATTTTTGGTACTTAAACTTTGTACATGATAACCCCCAATATTTTCCTTGTGCATGCTTCTATTATAGCACTTTATAGAGCTTATGAAAATTATTTATATGTGTTTTTCTCATAAGATCTGGTCTCTAAAATACGAAACACAAATTTGAGGACCCTTGTATTCCTAGCTCCTAAGAAGTGGCAGATAAATGAGATAGGGTGGTATCAAGATATATCCTCTAATGATACTTTTTTCTTACTATCCTAAAAGAGGAAACTATTTTCTCTCTTCTAAGGTGAGGAGAGTCAAAATAAGCTGTATTTGAAGTACACTCAAGTTTTTTTTCTTTCTTTCTTTCTTTCTTTATTTATTTATTTACTTATTTACTTATTTTTTGAAGTTCAGAAGTTCCTTCTGCCCTCATTCAGACTCAGATCCACATGTGCCTGAAATGGCTTCTACCTGAGAAGGAGAAAGGTATCCAAAGCAAAAATCAGTAACTCTGAGTACTTGTCCTGTCTTGTAACATAACTGGGGAAGATTGCAATGGTACGGAGCAGACTGGAAAGCACAGAGAAATGGAATCAGACGTGCCTTTTGGGGTGAGGCAGTTACTATGTTTTGGGTACACCCAGGTGCAGGAGAGACAAATCCATTAAAGGTGATGAGAAAAAGTCCAGCCAGATTGGCATGACTTGATGTGGAGGAATGAGTGACACACACTGGGTGCTGGCACATCAAGTGAATTCGGGTGAAGTTGCCTCACCTGCCAAGTGGGTGGGGCCAAGATGCAAGGAATCTAGAAACAAGAACACAGAGAGTTAGAATTAAATGGGCCTGTCATTAAATTTTAAGATCAAAGTCACTGAAGCAGAATTTAAAGTCAGCCAGGAGCCAGAAATATTCCAGATGTAGAGAAACCAGAGTGGTAAAGACAAAAAGCAGGAGTCAATGATATATTCTTTCAGATAACTATACAACTTGTAAACCTTACTTATTTATTCAGTGGTGATAAATATTTTTCAGTACTTTCGATAGGGTGGACCGTGGTGTCAATCAAATAAATAGTAGTGAGAAAACAGAAATATTGGCCCGTGTGCAGTATAACATTTTAGTGGGTAAAGATAGACAATGGAGAGGTAAATAAGTAACATATATGTCAAACATTGATACTCTTAAGAGAGAAAATGCAGCAGGAAATAGAGGCCAGAGAGGCTGGTTAGGATGAGTGAGGGAGGGAAAAAGGCACAAAAACTCAGAATGGTAACAGCGATAATGAGGATCAAGAAAAGCCTTAAAGCCTATTCCCAGGATTTTTTTTTTTTTTAATTTACAGTGAGACACATTTGGAGCAGAAGGATATTTTTAAATGACTCACAATTAAACAGAATCACCTTTCTCCTATGACAAAAAAATGATTAAAGATAAAGCAAGGATGGAAAAAGACAAAGAGTCAGGAGAAAGCTTCTGTGACAAACTGGCTCAGGAATGTGGTTCTGGTCTGGGTGGCAGCAGTGGAAACTCAGAAGTAGTAAAAGTCTGGGAATATTTTGAAGCTATGAACAATAATAGTTGCTGTCAAATTGGGGGTTTTGTGTAGGTGGAGACAAAAAAGATGTGCCAGTGTTTACTTCAGAGTTTAAGGCTTAAATGGCATCAAAAATCGAGTTGCCATTCATTGGAATGAGAAATTCTGCAGGGTGTAAAATTAGAGTTCCACTTTTTAATATAATGAGATTGAGATGCTTATTAGCTACATAAATGGGTATGTCGTGTAGATGCTGTCTATAAGAGTATGAAGTTCAGTGAGAATCTGAATAGAGATCGATTTGTAACCATCAACATACACACAATATTTAAATGAGACTTCAGGAAACAAAGTAATGCGTATAGAGTTAGAAAAGAGAAGTGATCAAAAGGCTTTTTAGAATTTGAGAAACTGAGAAGTTACTATTAAACAAGACCACATAAGAGCACAGATGTAGGCAGCAAGCAAAGACAAATGACATAGCATTAAAAAATATATATTTTATATATATATATATATATTTATTTATTTATTTATACCTCCAGCAGAGGGGAAATACAACAACCAAATGTTAAATAGAATGTTAAAGAGTGAAATTAGAAGCATGGAAGTTATTTGTGTTTTGTTTTGTTTTGTTGATAGTGAAGATTATATTTTGTTAAAGTCAAGAGGCATTCAGTGACACAAATAAGTTGAGCAATTAAGCCATATGCCATTTGTTGGTAACAACAATGTGCACCAGGAGAGATGAGCCTGCTTTCTCATGCTTAAAGAGATAATTCCAAAAGAGTAACTGTTCACATTATGTAAACAATGAAATTATGGAAATTATTTTAATACCTAATATGACCAATTTAAGATAAAATTACATCTCCAAGTTTTGTCTGGTTCTTCCATAGGATCCACTGCAGTGTTTAGTCTTCACCTGTACATTCTTAGTTTCCCCTAAAGAGTATTACAAATGGCTATTGTTCCTTGAATACCACTGAGAGCTGATAGCGCCTCTTTTGCCATATTGCATGATAGTCTTTCCAGGAAATAAATACCTTACTTGAATTAATCAAATCCTAAATCATTTTTGAGTATTAGTCATCCAAGGTGTTCTTGACACTGAAATAAGGCCGTAAATTTTCTCATTTGTAGCTTAACATAGATATTATAATCATTATTTTCAAATGGGAAACTGTCCTGGATAATTCCAGGTAATAGCATCCTACATGAGGCCAATATTACAGGATTATCTCAGCAGAGTAAAGGTTGGGTCCTTAGCACAAAGACAAATTTGTTCTCCTGATTTTGTTTCCAAGCAAGGTCTACCTTCGTGTTTCACACGCTAAATGTCCTCAGCATATTTATTAAATTACATTAAACTAAAAATTAAATCACAATTTGAAACTGTGCAGTGAACTCTAAATTTTGTAGTTAGATAAAAAATTCTTGCAAATAGAATTGGAAATTGGCAAATGTTTTTGTCAAGCGATCGTGTTTTGTGTAGTAAAGTGATGTGTAGTCAGAAGTAAGCAATTTCAGAAATACAGATGGCAATTCACCAAGAATTATCCTGGGGAGGAACACACACCTACTCTGAAAACAAGACTAGTGTTATTTGATAAAGGCGAAAGAAAATTAAATACAGCATTGAAATACAAATAAATCAATCGTCTGTGTAATTCATGCCCGAATTTCATAAATTAATGTGCTGGTATTTGGGTTTAAGATTATTGAACCAACCTTCAAAATGAACATATAATAAATAATAACAAGCCATTACTGGGATTTTATTAGATAAAATTATTAATTCAGTAATTTTGAAATTTAAAAGTATTGAAGGAAATCCAAATTAATCCAAATTAACAATTACAACTGATTTTGACTTGCATATCTAAATATACAAAGATATTTTAATTATGGTTTTGGCTAGTTTCACGTAATAGCCCAATATTTCCTCATATTTCTAAAGTAAACTAATGAAAATTAATATCTTAATCACTTTTTAATCACTGAGATACAATATGTAATACAATAATATGTAATATACTAAATGTAGAAATATAAAGATCTCACATACATTTTCAATTTTGATGGTTCTAATTTTATTACTCTTACTATATAAAAACAGATTCACAGACTTTGGTGAGTAAAACTGTCAATTTGCTTTTATCAGTATAATATAAAGTAAGCAAATTCAAGGTATGTTTCAAAGATGAAATTACTTGGATACCACTGAACTATTAACCCACTAGCATTTCCCGGTTTGGGGATCAAGGGTACCTGTAAACATATTCACATTGTCTCACTATTCATGCTGGTGGATACACCCATTCCTCCCTTCACTGAATGGACATTTATTGAGTAGCTGCTGCTGGCCAGGTGCTGTGATTGGACACAGCAGTCACAGAGACAAAAGTTGCCATCACAGATCTAACATCTTTACTGTATGATTGTTAAACTAAGTAAAAAAAAAAATAATAATAATATGTTAGACGGCAGTTAGTCCTATGAAGCACAAGAAGGAAAAAAAAAAAGAAAACGGAAATGAGCACAGAGGACATGGGGAAGCTGTGATAGTAAATGAGAAAATGGTAGCCTTCTCTTGGTAAAAATCTGAAAAAGGTAAGAGTTTTGTGCCAAAAAGCACTGAAGTTAGTTCTAGCATGTACTAGGCACAATTTTCAGTGTCCTGCATCTGTTAGTTCTAATCCTTATGAGCAACTTTTGAACTAAGTAATAACTCCATTTTACAGTTGGGGAAACTGGGGCACAGCGGGCAAGAGCAGTTTGGCCAAGATCACAGGCTCAGAGCTGTTGGGTTAGGATTGAACCCAGGCAGTTACTGCTAGAGTCTACAAGGAGAGTTTAAGTGTGACAGACCACTCTAGGCAAAAGAGACAGTGAATGCCCGCGACTCCAGTGTCGGAGTGCTCGGAGAGCAGTCGCAAGAGAATGTGGAGGGGCGTGAGCGGGAAGAGGATGATGGGGAAGTCTGGAGTAGGGTGAGTGGGATGCAGATCGTGAGGAAACTTGAGGATTACTGTGAGTCCATGGGATAGTGCTTTTGACTTGGTTATGAGAGTGCTTCAAATCAAAACCAAAGACATCTCTGGTGGGAGGAAAAGGCCATAAACTAAAATAATCAAGAAGAAAGAAAGTATATACAAAAACTTTTAGGACAATTTTTATGATCATAATATATATTTTAAACGGTCCCCTAGACTTTCTATCCCCTCTGTCCACTGAATTTTCTACAGGGCACACGTCAGCATTTGCCCAATAATGCATTTAGTAGCCTGCACTTTTTAGAGCAATTTTGGGTTCATAGTAAAATGGAATAAAAGTACAAACTTCCTTTATGTATCAGTTAGGGTTCACTTATTATGTTACATAAATGATTTACAAAGTAGGTTTACAATGACTGCCTGCAGAATTAGGGGAGTGGAAGAATGCAGAATGGCCATCTGCAAACTGGAGAGGAGAATCCAGTCGAAAGGGGGCCTTTAAAAAAATTCTTTTTTAAAGAAAGAAAGTTGAAGGTCTGTAGCTTGCTGGAGAGTCCAGTGAGAGTGTATGTCAGAAAGACAAAGGTGTGCACTCCAAGTCTGGAGGCACTGCAGGTAAACATCCAAAGGAGACGGCAAAGACCAGGGCTTCCCTGAAAAATCAGAAGGGGAGGCCTCTTTCTTTCCTTTTTTACACCACTGAGGCCACAAGCCTACTCGCCGTTGCCACCCTCCCCTGGGGTGGATCTTTCCTCCTCAGTTTGCCGCCTACAAGTCAGTCATGCACGCACACATCCAGAACTGTACTCCACTACTCCGCTGGCATTGCCTAATCCATTCAACCTGGGGTCACAGTTAACCATCGCGGCATATATCTGCTCCTATCGAGCCACAGTGTTCCTACTATGAGCATCCTTCACCATAGTGCTACAATAGTTATAGGGGCTGGGGGTTTGGCTCAGTGGTTAGAGAGCTCACCTAGCACCAAAAAAAAAAAAAAAAAAAGTTACAAATGATGCACTTGAGCAACTCATCGTTGTCAATCAAATCCGAGTTTACATGAGGGTGATACCTTACTCTTCCTCCACTGAAATGTAATATTCCTAAAATCAGAGACTGTATTTGATTCAGCGCTTTATCTCCAGTGTCAAGAACACCCTGGAAAGCACTGATGCTCAAAAATAATTTAGAAAGCAGTGAATTAGTTCAAAGAGCACCTTTATAATCAGGAAGGATAATTCTATACTGTATGGCTCATACAGCCAGTTTTGAAACAGTGACAGTACAGATTTTCTAGGCTAGTTGCTTTTAATGTTGTGACAATCCCCACTGCACATTATTTTGCTCAACAGCTGCTGACAGGGTGCATAAGGCACGGCGGTCATGATTTTAAATGCTGGTATATAGAAATGGAAAAGGAGTATAGATGCAAGCTCAAGCCACACATAAATGTTCTAGCTGAAGAGTTTTCACTGTAGAAGTAGAGCTTAGTCAGTTGTCTAATCTCCTTCCTTTTCCATTGTTCGATTGCAAGTAGTTAATTCTTGAACAAGCCCTAGAAATTGTTACGCTTGTGATATGATCTCGTGTGTACTGATATACTCATTTTTAAGATTCACATTCAAAACTCTATATAGATGTTGCAATGCACCTCTTACATTTTCTGGGACGAGCCTACCAGTAAATACCTGCTGCCTTGTCTTTTAAAATATGTTAGTGCTTGTTGGAACCTGCATGATAACATTTATTCTCTGAAATTAGGTCAGCACACAAATAAAGCCACAACCTCAATGTCTGAGAATGTTACACTCCTTCATTATCACCACAACTATAATAAGGAAGGAGAGAAAACGGTAACTTATTCTCCTCAGAGTTTATTTAGATTCCAAAAGTTTTTCACACAGAGGGGGGATTTCCTAGGCATCTGGAAAATCTACCTCTGCTATTTGGCATACTTTGCCTGTAATACTTTTACAAGCTGTATGCTCTGAGTGAAAAAAATCCCTTAATCACCATTACATGATTTCTGCTCAAAGGTCTAAAATCTGTTACCACTGTTCATATACTGATCTTGAGAAATAACTCAGAAAGCAGCATATTTACTTAATAAAAAGACAGACAAATTTCTCTATTATTAAAAATATCAGAAGTCCTGTAAGTGACTTGTTTTAATATATGCCCCACTGAACTTAATCAATTTAATGTTTTTCAAAGTGAAAATTAAACTGAATGAGTAAAATAAATCTAGAATTAAACCTAGAATTTAGAAAAAAAATTTATAAGCCACTCTAAAAGGTGAAATATACCTTTTTGTATTCAAGATCAAATTGTTGATTTAATGGTAAATACTAAAGTATTTAATTCTTCATTAAATTTGGATTTGCATTTTTATGGTTTTGGAGGTCATAATTTATTTATGCTGAACTGTTCACTCTCCTAAATTGCAAGTCTGTTCTTTCAAGCATAACACTGAAAATGTATTTCTTAGTCATACACTAAATGATGCCAACTGTATTATCAATGCTAAGATTTATTTGTGTTATTATAGCAAGTGTTTCCATCAACTTTCGAAAGAATCTTAGAAACATGTATGTCTGGTTCTTATTGTGGTTCATTCGTATCATATGTATGCATATCAAAAGTATTGCACGGTGCATTTCAAAAATATAAAATTGAAAGACTTTGGAGCACAAAGGCTCTTATTCTCCAATGTCATCATTTCAGTAATGCAAAATTGAAAGAGTAAGTATCATTTCCATGAGATACTATAGCTAGCCAGGGACTAAATAGGATAATAATCTTAGTCTCACACTATGCGGTCAGTCTTTCTAATTGCACAATGTCTTATTTCCAATGACAGTCCCCACACTTCCAATAAAATAGGATTTCACTGGTGTGCATACAGCAAGAGCCATAGCCTTTTCTACTAGTTGCCAGATAATAAACATGTTAGGCTTTTCAGGCCATGTGGTCTGCCATGCATACTTGCATCTGTAGTTGTAGCATGAAAGTAGTCATTGGAAAAGGAACAAAATAAAACCAAGGATGTGTTGCAAGAAAACTTTATGATAAACTTTTAAATTTCATATAATTCTGACATATAATGCAATAGTATTCTCCTTTTTGTTTATTCTTAAATTTTATTAGAATAAGTTTGTGATAAATAAACATCCATTTGGGCACATTATTTCTCATACATGTTTTATCTTTATATTTTATGATCCTTTTTTCCCTTTCCATTCCCACACTTAAAAAATAATTATGAGTTCACGCACTGTACAAAATACTCTGTGGGTCAGATTTAGCTTTGGGCCTTAGCTTGCCAACCACTGATAAGAGATTTCCTGAAACATAGGGATGTTTTAAATCCTGTTACCTGTAATCTGTGGACCCACAGGATGTCCCAATGAGAACATTTGAAAATTTTCATTCACGTTTAGATCCTTCTTTTAAATTAATAGTAATTTATAGGTCACTACACTAGTACATTTAAATATAATTTATAAACTCTATGTGTGTGCACGCACACGTGTATGTGTGTGAGTGCGCGTGCATCCTGGTACTTTTTAACAGAAAGTGAGTTACAATAAAATATATTTTGAGTCTACTGGAAGGAAGAGTGATCTGCAGTCAATGGGGCAAATTTAAGAATATTCATATCATCTCACCTAAGTGTAGAGTAACGATTCTCTATCACACAAAATAGAGTTAATTTACCACCCACATAAGCTCATATTAATTAAATAAAATAGTGCAAGTAAAATACTGATGTTGTGTTTGAGACCTACCACATTCTAAATAAATATTTGATGGTACACCTCAGTAACAGGTCATGAATAAAAAGTAAATTTTCAGTGATACATAACAAAAAAGTCAGAGTTAATTTTTGAGAGAATGTTGGAGATAACAACTCATGTATCCTCCATTTTGATAATATTTTAGAATTTTCAAAGTGATATGAGTTGAGCTTTTTTGCTCTTGCTCTCTACACACCACAAACCTCTGTGTCAGAGCGAAACTATTTTGAAGAAAAAGAAATCATCGTTACTGTTTATGAAAGGAAATTAGCTCCCAAATAAAAATGATGACATCATTCCAAAAACCAAGTCTTATACACTTTCACTTGTTAGGAATAGATAACCACGTTTGAATAGGCCGCATTTAAATACTTTGTTTGTTTTCAGGCATGATAATGAGAGAAATACTGACACCCTTCTCAAATTCAATGCAGAGTGACAGGTCTGTTATCAGGGAATTTAAGAAGTATCCATGGGAACTAGGGATGACTGACCTACATATAAAAAGATTTAATGTAGAGAAGATAGCTCTCCATAATTGTTTCAAGATTTGACATCCAGAAGAGAACGTGGAATGATTATTTTCTGGCTAGAAGAAAGAACAAGAATCATTGAGGTAATAGCTTTTGACAAAATGCAAGGAAAGATTTCAGATAATAGAATCCATGGCCATCCTTGAGAGACTTTCTCTGCAACTTGCAAAATCCATCTGTGAAAAAGAGAGATTGTCACTAAACAAGGAAAGTTATGGATTTCTTTTAAGGTCACTTCTATCCCTAAAAATCCTTAACCCTGCATATTTTTAAGATCTCAAATTGTAAAAGTAAATTATTTATAGCTTGGTTTTATGTACATATATTTTTATTGAGGTTTTTCAAGTGTATTGCTTTAAAATTCTGCCCGCACACAACTCCTGAACATTACTTTGAATCAAACACTGCCAATACTTTTGAAAATTCACGGTAACAAGATTTAAAATGCTTTTCACTTTAGACAGTTAAATTGTTCCTATGTTTAAGATTGACAACTGGAAAACAAGGTTGATTTCTTATGAATTTTCTCACTAGAACTGCCAAATGTCCTCTTCAAATATCATTTTTCAAAAGATTACACAGACCGCAGTGTATCAGAGAAGGGGCCTATGTGTATTCATACAATAGATGCAGTTTTTATGAGTCATTTTCACTTAAAGGAAACCCTTGTTAATTCCTTTCATCAAAATACTTTGAAATAATATTTGTAACGTAACTTTCACTTTACAGAAATTGTGTTAATCAATCCATCAGTTTTGGATGTGAAGAAGGCAATGAATCATATTCTACTTGTTTTACAATACTTTGGTTAACTTCATGTAGTTAAAAGCTCTTGCTTATCTGTAACATCTAAACACATGAAAAAGCTTGCTTTTCTCATTGTTGATTTCTCTTTTATAGAATATATAAATTGTTCTAGTCCACTGAAGCAATAAAAATATGATAAGATCCACGGTGCTCTGAGGTGTGCTATTTCCATTGCCACATTTTTGGCAGGAATTGAAAAGAAGCAGATTTTGTCTGTGGGTTTTTCCGTCGGGCTGTGAATCATTCCCAAAGAATGAGCCCTTTGCGGAGGTTGGGTGAGGACTAGAGAATGGATCTCGGGGCTCCTGTTTTCTTCCTTACTTTTTGACTATGAAATTTACTGCTTGACACACAGTAAAAGAAGTAAATGGCGATTTATTCCTGCAGGGTAGGAAACATTACATATTTTTCTGTTCTCCAGCCATATTTTAAAAATTTATTTTGATAAATAAATCTTTGGTTATAGAATGATGATTAATGACCATGGTACATGTTCCTGTGATTTGAGTAAGATGATAAAGCTGAGGAACTCGGGAGCTCTATTTAAGTTTAATATTAACAGCCCAAGTTCATCACGTTCCTGTAGCAAATGCTTGATATATTTCCCCCAACATACACCCAAACCTCAAGTCTTTTCTTAAAGGAAATGCATTTGTATTTAGTGCATATTTTACTGAGTAAATATCCAAACACAAAAAGGCAGTTTTCTCCTTACATAATGCATTTTATATTCACCCATATTTTACATTTAATAATGACCATGTTAATCACTTGTATTTCACTTGCTCCTATTTACAATATTTCCCTTAGAACAAAATAATTGATGATTTCTAAAATCAACTGAAGCCCTGAAATGTAAGTATTTGTAAGGAAAGTCTCCAACCCCTAAAGTATTTCTCATATTGACTAAATTATTGTTGGTAGAAAGGCTTATTTGTGAACCATTTTTTCAATACTGGGGGTTGAACCCAGTGAGCTCTGTGTCTGGTCCTTTTGAGTTTTATTGTGATTCAGGATCACCTTGTCCAGGCTGGGTTCAAACTTGGGGCCCCTCTGCCTGGCCTGCCAGGTTGCTAATGTGTGCAGTCATGCCTAGATATCAGTTGAATTTTTGTCTATTGTTTATATATATTATAAATAATAATAATTTTTTGTGATAATTATGTGTTAAGTTTACACATAAGTAAACTCACTGGAGCATCATAAGACACCTTTCTTTCTAAGGAGGTAAAGGCATGAACTTCCTGGTAGTCTCAAAGATGGTAAGTGACAAATGTGGATTCGAACCTTAGAATCTTAGCTTTGGAGTCAATACTCCCTGCCTAAATCATGGTGCCTACATATAACGTCCTCTTGTTGAATATTTTTAATATGTATGATCATATAGCATACTTATAATATGAACCAGTTTCTTCGTATCAAGAGAGAATAAAATTTACTTTCAGTTTAGAAGAACTTCAAATAAATTCTTTGCTTTCCATGAAGATGTGCAGGTCCTCCATAGAGAGGCCTTGATATACCTGGCGATTCAAATTGATTTTTCCCTGTCATGTCTCACACAACATTATTTCTGAGTTCTTTATGCTCAACTTTTCAAACAACTGAAACTTTTTCAAATTGCCTTCCATTATGTCAATATTTATATGGCTCTTTTAAAACCAGAAGATGTTCTTTGGAAAATGAGATGATTTTTTTGTTGTTTTTATCTTTCTGGAAAAGTTTGATTCATTATCTGATTTTCTTTATATGGCTCAACATTCCTTTTCCAAGTGCATTATCATTTTTGGAAGATAGAGGATCGAATAAAATAATGTGTAGGGACACTGCATGAGATCATTTGAAACCTGACGCTGAGTTTTCTAAATCAGAGCATTCAAACAGTATTCTAAGAGCTTGAATGTGGGAGCCCGTGGACATTTAGAATGCTTAGAATATTATAGTGCCTACCTATGTATATTCACGTACAAATTACCTTTGTACAAATGAAGGTAAAAATAATTTTATAGCTAAATTTGGATGTTTAGAGTTTCTAGGACCTTAATTTTCATTTGTGTAAGGACTATGAAGAATAATCCTTAGTTTGGTTGCTAAAATTAATTCTCAATCTGCCTACTTTTTACTCTGTCCACTGCTACCGGACTTACCGAAGCCACCATTACCTTTTACCTTGAAGGTTGATCCATGTTTCTCATACCCAATTATTTGTACTCTTGTCTCCTTGAGGTCTATTCTTCTCATGGAAACCAAGCATTCTTTTCAAATTGTAAATGAGAATATGGAAGTCCTCCTTCCAAATTCTCTAAGTTTCCCATGTAAGGAAGACTAAAATTATAAATTAAAATGCAGTGTGGCCTACAGGATGCCCACAATACTAACATCCATCCTGGCCACACCCAGCACCGCTCTCTCCTGCATTCACTTTGATCTGGTTAAGTGATACTCTCTTTAAGTGTTACTCTCTTGACTTGTGTCAACCCTTTTCTATTTGTTCCACCTGATGGGAATCTTCCCCAGAGAACTTTCTTGTCATTCAGGATTCAAACCTAGGGTCGCTTCTCATGAAGCTTACTTTGCGGTCTTTTCTCCCGACCTCTTCATTTGTGATTTAAACATTTTAAGATGTGCACCACTTTCTGCAGCTATTTTACTTGTATGTCAGCGATGTTTTTCCTATTGACCTGATAAGACTGTTCTATAAGTCTCCATGAGACCAATGGCCTTCTATCTGATTAACTGATGACTTTCTAGTGCCCAACAGATAATAGTTGCTAAATAACAGTTCATCGGCCTAAACTATTGACTATTTCCAGATTTGACAATCTTCTCCATAATCTCTGCGAGGCCGTGAAAGCGGCCTTATCAGCGTGGACAGGGTGGAAACTGTTCTTCACCTAAAGCTTTAGGTCAGAATTTGAGGCCAGACCAAGAGGAAGACGTGGACAGCTAAGGATCTCAGTCAGGATTTTCCATTCAACTCCCCCTTCTGCCCTTTATCTGGTTGATTTTTTTAGGTAACATCTGTTAAAATTTCACAGTTAAAATAATTCATTTTTCATTGCTGCACTTGTTACACATGTACAATCTTTGTAAGAACTTGTCCGCTCAGAAGAATTACAGTAGTTGGTCAAATACTTGAGGATTTGCTAAAGCAGTAAACAGATTAACACTTCTGTGGGGCATACGGCTATACTCTTTAGCTGAGAAAAGAGCAAAATTTGCAACTCAAACTAGTACTGTGAAGCAATATTGACTGCCTGTTGCAGTAACACATGGACTTTCCCAGTGGAAGAAAAGCTGGAATTCCCTGAAAAGTAATTCTAACAGCAATAACAAAGAAGAAATGTTTGTTTCTATGCCATATCAAAAGGCATAGAACCATGTATAAACTCAAACAAGTGATGATCAGTTCTATGTAGGTTGACGGAAGCACAATTTTAACCTGATATATGATACCGTGATACTCTTGATATGTGGCACTACAGTCTCCATTTGTGATTTGGATTTAGGATCGATGATATAATAGGGGAATGAATTCCTAGACAGATTGTAGTCATAGTTTTTGTGGGTACGATGCTTAATAAACTGATGTGGTTAATTCATTATTTTAAGTGGAAATTAGTACAGATAGACTGTCTCAAAAAACACAATTTATATTATCTTTAAAACACTAGAATTTGAGGCATAGGCACTCATTTAATAGTAGCACACTACAAATCCGACAGAGATTAAAATTCTAAAAGCATAATTAAAACAGATCTTAAAAAGTCCATGACATTTTTTCTTATGCATCTCCTTTTCCAGTTTGAAAAAATTTGAAAGATGTATAAACTGATGCAAACTTGAAATTCATGCGTATTTTTGTTTGACCTGTTGTTTTGCTTTCGGAATTGTTATAAAATAAGAATTATGTTGACAGATATAGTTTTAGTATACCTTTTTCATTTCTTCATTTATGAAAAAATGTTTAGGGCCAAACTCTACTGGGAAATATGTGAATAAAAATGAGGCACTGTGCTCTGGAAGACAAGCAGACCAGCTCAGGGCTAAATGGTCACTGTTACAGCCTGCTGTCAATAAATAGGAAATACACTTTGAGCTATATTTCTAGGGATGGGAATTGGGTTTTGATGATCCCATCTACACTCTCTGACCTAGTTTTCTTTGCTACCCAGGATGGGCATTCATCAGGAAAGGTATCAAAGTATTCAGCCATTTTCTAGTCTACACAATGCCGACTTTCCCTACAATCCCTGGAGCTCATTTCAAAAACCTTTCGTTCTTGGTACTTCTCTTGACCTCCCAGAGCTGGCTGGCTTTTATGCTTCCACAATGCTCAGTATACTCCTGAAATTCAGCACACTGACTTGTCTTTATTAGATCCCATTTATCATTTATTCTTATTTTCTTATTCTGTACTGAACTCTGAAAAAGAGATTTTTTTCCTCTAATCAAAAGTCTTTTTTCAGGAAGGAGATTTGGTGTATAATGTGTTTTACTGCACTAATTGACTCCAAATAGGTCCTGTGACTCACACAGAATGCCTAAGCTCTTAGACTAACTGTGGTAGATAGCATATTTAATGCACACAAACACAGCCTCAGCAGCTAATAATCTAAGTTCTATGTATATTACGTAAGTCAGTGGCTTCTAGACCAGCAGCATTAACACATTTTGGAACTTTTAAAAAATGCAAATACTTGAACCTGAAACCCAGTCATAGTGGGTCAGAAACTCAAGAATTAGGCTCAAAATTCAGGTGATACTGATGCTTACTAAAGTTTGATGCCATTTTGACCTCATCTAATAAGACTGAGCAATAGCGTATGTGGCCAAAACACCACATTCTAGTGAATTGTGGACTAGGATTCTGGTATTTGTTTGTTAAGGTGGAGCCACGCCTTCTATGAAGAATCACAGTCTTCCAGCCCCTTTTCTTTCTCTGGATCAATCCACACAGTACTACTTGAGAAAATAAAATTGCAGTTTAAGCTAGAATATACAATGTTCTTTGTTTACAGACTTGCTTGCTATGATGTTCATAGCATTCTAGGTTATCATACTGTATTTGTCTTCAGAAAAGCAAATCTTATTCTTCATTTTATTATAGTTCTTGTCGAATTGCAATCTGCAACGCTGAATAAATGAGTAAGAGTTACCGTGTGTTCAGTGCACACTTCATGAAATAAGTGTATGTGGATTATAATATCTTATTGCACATCTAAACAAATTAGTTTTCTGAGGAAAAGATGATACTATCCCAAATAAATGAAGCAAACTAAATGAGTACAAAGGAGACCATGTGTAACATATTTGGAGTATTACCTGCTATACAGTAAATGTTCAATGAAAATGAGCTGTTTTTATGACAGTTTGTTTAGATGTTTAAAAGATATTCTAAACCAATGAGAAAGGTGTGAATACCAACTTTCCAAATGTAAATACCCATCTGCCAAGACACATTAGTATTCTACAATGTGGGACACTCCTGAACTAAAAGAAAAAGTGGCATTTATTCAGCGCTCCCTTCATTAAACTTACAAATTGACTTGTAACAGAAACATGACATGGAGTTTACTTTTAATTCATCTTTTAACTGATAGATAGGAACAAAAAATGTGTATTAATGGGGTACCATGAACATTTTTAGTACATGTTTTCATACACACAATGTTTAAAATCAAATTAAACATTTCTACAATATTTCCTCAAACATGTATGTTTGCATTTTGGTTAAAAAAAATTCAAAAATCTTTCTAGTTTTTTTGAAACATACTATGTAATTCTGTTATCTATGTAGCACTGCAGTGAATAACACCCCAGAACTTCCTCCTCCTGTCTAACCATAACCCAGTGCCCACTGAGTGACCTTGCCCCCTCGTCTCACAGCTCTACTCTCCCTGGCCCATGGTAAAAATCTGTTCTCAACTTCTATGAGACTGGCGTTTTTGGATTCCACATATGAATGAAGTCTGTGGTACTTGTTTTTCGATGCCCAGCTTACTACATGTCCATTTATGTGGTCACAAATGACGAGACTTCATTCTTCAATACAATTCCAACAATTTCAACAATAGAGATTATTTGTGCTTCATCTGCAGAAGGTAAAGAGAAAGATACTAAATATTCTTGTTCTCATGGTTAGGATTTAACCATCACTAACATATTTGGTTAGAGAGTAACACTTTATTATAATAGATACTTTCATTTACCTTTATTTCCACAATAATTTTATACAGAGAATTACAGCTATCAGCTGCAAAATGCCACATTTAATGAGGTAGCAAATATAACCAGATTCAACAATGTATCTTAAATTTTGTAAGGATAATCATGTGATCAACTTTGTGCTAATTTGACAGATCAGAATGCTATTATATATGTATTGCTGGAAATTTAGCTCAGTGGTTAGAGTGCTTGCCTCACAAGCACAAGGCCCTGAGTTTAATCTCAGCACGCACACACACACACATACACACACACACACACAAACACATGCACGCACAATTCTGTTATACATGTATAATCCATAAAATACACTAGGATAGTATATTGTTGTAGTGCATTGTATTACTTATTATAATGATAAGAATCATATCACCAGTACCAGAGACCATATGTGACATATAAAAAACCTCACAAAATTTGATGAATAAAAGTAAATGAATAAATGAAACAGTTTGTGTGAAATCCTATTATGGCAAAAACAAAATTTGTTTAGAACATAAGTAAAAGATTAAATTTGGCCTGTGTGCCAGAAAAATAATTTTTCACTAAGTGCTATAGACAATTGGAAATTTTTTCAGTTAATTACAATACAATTTACGAGTTTTAGGCAATTAATTAATAAAATATGGAGATATAGAATCTGAGAAAATGAGCCAAGAGACTACTCTAAAATCTGCATGAGAGATAATTATTTATTCTAGAATAATGGTACTAGAGGGAAGAAAGAAATGAAAATAGGAAGAGAGAGAACTAATGTAATATAGTTTGTGAAAGGCCAACTTTAAGAAGTGGAGTGACTATGAAAAGAGAGAAATATGTTTGGATTAGATTGAAGAATGGTGGCATGCTTAGCAAAAGTATATGAACATGAAACCATGTATGCATATATAGAATGCAACCTTCTGGCTATTATAAAAGAGGGATGATTATTTGTTCAACTCTCTAAAAAAAAACAGGAATGAATCCATCAGAAAATATCTCTAACTTAATTGTAGGACTAAATGACAGCTTTAGAAACTTAGGTTGTAATTTGTAGATGTATGTAAAGAAAAAGTGTATGTTCCAATGCGCTTGCCCAATGTAGTAAGTGTGTGATCATTCTTTCCCTATGTTCCTTCATATATTGAAATAATGACCAGTGTGCTACACTCCAGGGGACAGATGCGTGCTGTCTAGGTCATTATTTTTTTTTTTTTTTTTTTTGGTGCCGGAGATCAAACTCAGGGCCTTGTGCTTGTGAGGGAAGCACTCTAACCACTGAGCTAAATCTCCAGCCCCGAGGTCATTAATGTTCTTGATAGACTAAATTTCAGAATGGCATAATCTAGCAAAAATAATCAAAGTACAGAAATTAGAAAATAAGTGAAATAAAATGCTCAAAAACCTTGGAGAACCCTTAATGCTGTCTTGCCTGCATGTTACATTCCCTCAGTGCGTTCACTTTCCCAACCTTCAAGACAACTGCTGAAAAATGTCTCACTCTGTGAGTTTACTTTATGGCATGCTCGGCCTTTCTCTGTAAGAACCATTAAAAAAGTTTCTACAAGTTCCCACTGTCACATCCGCACATGTGTCTGTTTGAGCTCCACCATAACAGAGTGTCGCGCTTATTAGAAGGAGGGTTTTCTACCTTCTCGATTAAAGCTGCCTTCACTTGGGATCACTTTCCTTTTCTGAAACTTCTCTTGCATTGACTTCTACGTCATCAGAATTTCTGCTCCAAAATATTCTGGTTGATATAAAAACATGCTTCAATCATATTTTCCCCACATGGTATACGGTGAAAAAGCCCCATTTTGAAATCCTCATCTCTCTTTGTTGACATTTTAACCAAATTTCTTGAAACATCAATACATCATTGTTTCCAGAGTATGTATTTCTATTCTTTCCTGAACGTCCAATCAGGGTTTGCCCTCACGCGGCCATATTTCCTCCTCTCAAGAAACCCGCACTTACCTAAGATCAAAATCATCTTGCTGGACATAGTTTAATGACCCCTCAGTCATATACTCCCATCCCTTGCTCCTTTTTCCTCCAACTTCTTTCCCAACTCCCTCTCAGCCTCTTTTTTAAAATTTTTATTGATTTATTTTTTGCTCCCCAACCTTGAAAGTTTTGAATACTTGTGTTTCATTCAATGGGTTTCTCCTCACTCTGTGATAACTCTTTTGAAAATCTGACATAGATTCATGGTTTTAAGTGCTACCCAGGTTGGCAAAAGTGTATTTCCTACCTGAACCCCAACTAAGAGTGTGAGACTTGTATATCTATCTGCTTGAGATTTCCATTTAGATTTTGATAGACATCTCATACTAAATGCATCCAAATTAAGTTTTTGTTAACTGCTCTTATGGCAGAAGTGAACGTTTCATTCTTCTTGTGAATGAAGCAAAAAATCAGGGAGTCATCTTTAATTCCTGTCTTTCTCTCTTCTTCCACTTCTTTCCTGTCTTCTCATATTACCCTCTTCATAGGTCAGTAAATTCTGTCTTCTCAGCTATGAAAATATTGCAGGATTTGAAAAATTGCACTACTTGCCTCGGTAGCAGTCTGATTTGTGTCACTGTAAACTCTTACCTGGTTTATCACAGAAACCTCCTAAATATTCTCTTGCTTCTACCCTCAATTTTCAATACATTCTCAACCTGAAAGTCAGGAACGTTTCATTAAATGCATGTCTTGCGTTGTCCTCATTCTGTTCAAAACCGTCTCGTGCTTCCCCATAATTTTCAAGGCAAAGAGTAGTCCTTACAAAGAGCCATACAGACCTGTCTGCCATTATCTCTGCTATCATCTTTATTCAAGGACAACTTTTGTAAGAATTTCCTTGGCCGTGATCTCTGATATTGCATTTTGAACTCAGTAATTTCTGATTCTGCTACCCTATTTAATTTTACTTCCTTTGAAAATATTTATCATGGTTTAGCACGCTACATACTTACTTGTTTATCTTATGTAATGACTGTTGTTGTCACTAGAATGTAAGCTCCAGAAGCATGGTGACGTTTTATGCTTTTTATGCTGATCCACCGCAAGAGCCCTGTAGAGTGTGAGACCTGGAAGATTATGTCGCAATTCACATCATGCAATACGTATTTGGTGGAAGAAGAAATGGGCAGAATTTTCAGAGTTTTGTGTGAGGTTGTTACTGAAAACTCATCATCTATAATTAAAAATAAAATATTAAGTATAAATTTAAAGGGAAAAAGAAAACAACAAACTCCAAGTAAACATAATAGAATCCCAATTTTAACTGTTCAAGGAGGAATACAGGACTTGCAGGAAATACAAAGTCATGGAAGGACAATCGGTTTCTTAACATTTATATGAGATGTGAACACTTCTTAGCTTTCTGTAGTGTCAGTCCAAAACCTGAAGTTTATGCTATGTCTCATCATAATTTGAGATGAAAAAGACAAACAAAAGTGTAAGACTTTCACAAATAAGCCCTGTAAATTTAAACTGCTGAGTTTAACACAATTCTAATGCTTCACGTTTTAATTATCTTCATTTCTGGTCCAAAAGTGTCTATTATTCTGAAGTAACTTTGAAACTACTACGTGACCCATAAATGCATATTGCATATGACAAAACACAAAATTATTTAAAATATATTTTATGCATCTAATTTTCTTTAATTAGTTAGTAATTTAGAAATATATGAAATGAGTATTCTCACAGGCCTATTTTCCACCCATGTATGAATCAGGTTGTCAGAATATAGCTAAGTGGAGCTAAGAGAGAGTAATGTTTCCTCTATATGATGACATTAGGATTTTTCTATCGGTCTGCACATAACTCAGAATTGAAAGATTAGCTATATGTAATTATTCTATTTATAATGATACCAGATATTCAGAAATACTGGCATCTGGTGGTATTTTCTATTTTCTATTTGAGATAAGAAGACAGGGATTTGTGAAGTTTTACAAGAGAGCTCCTAAATTCTCTGAAAAAAAGAATAGAGTTCCTTGAATTCATATTCAAGAATGTGAATCTCTTTCTTGTACATAAACCATCAGTCTTAATTGTGCAAAGGGCGGCACACTAAAAGTTGTGACAAAAGTTTGTGGAATAGGATGTTGCTTTTATATCTGAGCCTTTGTCAAATTATCAAGTGAATTTGGGGCAAGATCTAACATGTACCAGTTCCTACAGTGAATGTAGTCATTATGGACTGCAAAGATGTACTACTAAAAGTCAGAGGGAGATAGAGACAGAGACAGACAGAGAGAGACAGAGAAACAGAGAGAAATGGAAGAAGAGAGGGAGGGGAGGAAAAGTGGATGAAAAATAAATTAGAATGTGTTTTGGAAATGTGTCATCTCCGCACAAGGGATGTAAACATTATGTACTACAAACACATCCTAAAAAATTATCTAGTGAAAAGATATAATCAAAACTGAGTTTTATTTTCTACCTATATTTTTAATCTCTCCAGAATATCATTAATTGTTTAATAATATAAGGTCTCTACCAGAATTTTAATGACTCATCACAATTTTGAAAAACTAAATAGTATTTGAGGGAGATATAAACAGCAATGTTGGTCCATTATGAGTTCCCTTCAATTTCTATTACATATCTATTGTGTATGGATATGTATGTGTGAGTATGTATTTTAATATCTAATCTGCTGAAATTAGAGGACATCACATTCAAAAACATTAAAACATAAGGGGTGGGTATTTATGTTGTTCTTTAAAAAATTAATCCCAGTTAACACATTTTTCTAAAATATAAAATGAAAAAAGTGGATATACTTTTGCAAATATTTAAGTGGTGAAGTTGGGAACAGATTGAGTTGTCAGTGTCTCAGTACAATTCTAAATTACTTTTCCAAGTTCAGAGAAATAGAAAGACACATGAATGACTGACCAATGGTTAGAACCAAATTTCACCAGGGTGATTCTACATACCTGAAGTAATTTAATGTAAATACTGTATCATACCTTGGAAAGTTATAATTTTGTGTGGTTTTTTTTTTTTGGTTTTTTTTGTTTTTTTTGTTTTTTTTTGTTTTTTGTGGTGCCGGGGATGGAACTCAGGCCCTTGTGCTTACAAGGCAAGCACTCTAATCACTGAGCTAAATCCCCAGCCCCGGAAAGTTATAATTTTGAATGTAACATCTCCTCACATATTCATTCTACAAATAAATGTACAAGCAACTATCACCCTTCAGTAGCTGCCATGGCTTCTGCAGTGTGTCTCAAGAATCTCATGCAAGTACTGTATTCCTCTGAGCAGACAAAAAATGAACAAGTATATTATTAAACAAACGATATAAACTCTGGTGGGGATTTTTCCCTTAAATACAGCAGGCGAATACAGACTGAATGGTCTGAAGTGACGGATGGACCGGAAGTTGAGGATGGGTCAGGAGCTGAGGACGGATAGAAATGGGTAGCGTGTAAGTGCATAGGATTAAGAGCAATTATCCGTTGAGATAATATATATAAAGAAAAAACAGGTCAACTCTGGAGCCCAGTGGTACAGCGATATTTGCATATCGGGTGAGGAGAGAGAAGCAAGCGACATTTGAAATCTAGGCAGTGTAAGTAGCAGTTGTCCTCAGAATCAATAACATAAGATCTCAAGGTTCTGATGTGGTTTTAACAATCAGTAGTGTACTTTGATAGCTTAATACACTACTAAAGAGTTGGTATTGGTGTGGAGGAATGGAGACAAGTTAGTATACTTAGATTATTTAGTATTCTAATAAGATTTTCAAGACTAAATTCTCAGGCTCAGAAAGGAAAATCCTGGAGGCCATACACTAAATATTGCTTGTAAATTTGGGAACTAGATTTCAGGAACATGGCGGAAGAGTTTAAGATATAGGCTGTCTTTCTCCTCATTGTGAGGATGTCGTGCCCACCAACTAGGTTGTAACTGTATTCCTTAAGGTTGCATTCGTGACTACTTCGCTGGCAGTCTTCAGATTTCCCCGAGAGTATATTGTTAGCTTCTTATGGCTCACCTCACTGTACACAGTTGTAGCAAATACTTTTCCAAGATCAAGGATACAGTCATGAGCAAAATCAGTCCCTCTTTGAAAAGATAGACCTTATTGAAATCTGTATGATTAAACAGATAAATGAAGATATATTAGAGCTGTTAAAGATAAAAATATGCAGAATAACATACTATTTTAGACAAGTCAAAGAAAGCTGTTCTGAAGAGGTGAGATTTAAGCAGAAATTAGTAATGAGATGCTACAGAGAAGGACACTCTCTGAATGGGGAGGTTTGATGAACTTCATGGAGACAGCCCGTCAAGGACTTAAGTGGACCTGAACTTGATATGTGTAAGAAACCAGCAGCTGGGATTTAATGAACAAGTCAATGCTGGAGAGGAAAACGTCTCATTACACTTCATATTTGATAAGTTTAGTCTTAATATGAGTGATAAAAATGCATTTTTCTATCCCTAGAATTCTAAATTCCAAGCTATGCAAGTCTTGGAAAGGTCCGATTATATAAAAAGAGATTTGAACTCTACCTCTGCAACTCCATAGCTGGGTATTTAGGTAACTCATTTAATCTCACAGTCTATGTATTTGTATATTTAATTATGATACACCTTCATAGTGTTAAATTGATGTCCCTATCTTATAGAATGTGTATGTGGATTAATGTATGTAAACGCTTAAATGGAATTTAGCATCGAGCAAACCCACATGTGAGTTACTGATATTTTTATTGGAAGTCATATTTCTGGAAAGGAAGGCCTACAAAGAATAGAATTTTAACTTTCTATTTTAGTTGTCTTCTTCAACCAGCTAGTTAGATGATACAGCCATAGAACATAGCTCTCTGTGTTTGCCTACCTGTGTAAGAAAACTGACAGCCTGTGCATAGTATTGGTGGTGGAGAAAATAGCTTTTCAAGAAAAGAAACAATTTGATTTTCCCAAGTGGAAATATCCAGAAGGCCTAATTTCAAGATTTAAAAAGATTTCAACTAGAAATTAATAGTGATAGCTGTACAATGGAGTTTTCAGCCCATACTTTATTTCCATTCATCCACTTATGTGTGCATTATCTTTTTATACTGTGATAGTAAATGTTGCCGCATACCTTATCAAATAGTTTAAGCCTGCCTTCAAAATACCCCTTCAGATCTACTAGTTTGCTAGCTTAGAAGAGAGTAAACTGTGAACACAATTCATCTTGGTGATCCTAGTAAATCTGATATCCCTTAGCTACTGCTTACAACTAAACGAGAAGTTCCATTAACTGCAGATAAAGATGTCAATGCCCACTGTTAAGTCAACATTATCAAAACCCTGCCCAGATACAAAGTCAATGGAGGTGTCCCCATGGCTTGTGAGCCATTAGTCATGAAGCAAGCTTGATGTATCAAACCAAGAAAAAAGAAAATCAATACCAATGTTTTCAGCTGGAGTCTTCTGAAAACAAATTGCAAATGCCAAAGAGGGAAAACCCCGACAGATGTCACTCTATCCTTTGTTCATATGTTGGTCAAGAACTGTAATGAATTTGTTTCGTAATATCAATGAAGTTGATAACACTTACTGGTAATGTTTGAAAACGGATTTCCAAACATGCAGGACAACTACTCTTTACATATAATCTTCTTAAAATATAGACTGGCAGATTGCATTGGATAAAGAAATAAATTTCTAGGTAATTTAAAATAGCCACATAGAATTCTGTTGGACTTCAGGGCAAGACAAGTTCCCGGCGACTGCAGTAAGTAGCCCCCAAACAGCTGAGATTTCCATTCCGAGCTTTTTCGCAAGGCCGGTGCTAAGTGTGGTGCATTATTTGACTGATCATATGAGGGGCCATGGGACAGCAAAGGCCCAGGATCCCAGGAGGGCATGCGCGGGAACATACTCACTTGCAGCATGATGAATAAGGTTATTCCATATCAGCAGCTGCCAGACAGACGAACAGCTTTGAACAGAGTCAGGGTCCACAATGCGAGCTGGGCCCAGAACTAATCAGATGTAATTAAGACAGACATGTTATGGTCCTGCAGTGTTGACAGGGTCGAGATTCCTGTAGCTTTAAATGAGGCATGCTATAATTAGTATCTAATTGAAAATCTGGAATTGATACAAAACCTTTACACTTCAGGGCCTAACACAAGGCCTGTTTGGGTCCTGGTGTGCACCTTATTAGATTGTGAATGCCCAATTAGACAGCTAGGTTAAAAAATTAAGCAACTAGTATAACAGTTAAATATACTTCAGAAGAGCACTTCTTTAGTTCACATCTGTTTACATGTGGCTCAGAATATATCCAAAGTTTAGACTTAGACTTTGTCTTTACAAGGACAATTTTTACAATTCTACTGTAAGAGTTATTGATATAGTCAAATAACAAAATTTGGGTAATTTGATTGGCATAATATATTTCATTAAATGATACTGATATCTAGACTGTGGAATTATGCTAATCCAAATTATATTCTAATAATACATAAAATAGGTTCATATTTTACCATCTCATTCATTTTTTTTTAATTTACCTTTGTGTAATATGTATTGACAATTTTTAAAACTACTCTGATTAAAATGTAATATTTTTTGGATTTGTTTGTTTGCTTTCTCTTCCATAAACTTCACTGACTTACAGTTGGGACAGTATTCCTAAGCTGTTTTAGTTGTGTATTTGTGACAAAATATCTTCTACAAATTTCTCTTCAGTTTTAAAAATTATCCTTCCCTTAAATGCCATACTCACAGCCAACTTTGATTATTTTTCAGTTCTTCAAATAAATGAGGATGGGAATAGATCTGATTGGTTTATACCAGTTCTTGTGAAAAATGCAAGATAACACCAAAAAAAAAATCTATGAAATTTTGTTGTTTTTGCCATCTTATCAATTTGTAATTTAATCCTACAGAAGATAAATTCAAAATGTCAAATCACGTATTCAGGGACAAATAACATGCTCGCTTCCTCACTGCATTCTGGGCTGCTCTCAAGTTTCATTTTATCAGAGAGGATTTCTTTAGCCAGAATACATAAAACTCTTTAACTTCTTGAGTGACTTTGCTTTCTTCTCTTCTTATAGAACATTTCACTCCTTGTACAGGGCTGGATGTGTAATAGGGACCCAAGTGAATTCACTGAATGATTGAATGAGTCAAAGGAATGTAAAGTTAATGTCTGCCAATTGATGGTCTGGTTTAAAAATTAAATGTTGTTTTAATGACTAACAATTATGCATTTCCATCAAATATATGCGTGCAAGTTTTCCCTGAATGAAAGATCTTGTCCCAGTTGTACTCTATGACCAAAATTCTTTAAAGCGCTGAGTTATTTAATCGATTGATTTTATGTTGATTTTGAATTCTTATTTTCCCTACAACTATATTCCTAATGTTACAAACAAAAACAATAGAATTTATCCTTTTGTGGTACAACAGTAGATTTCTTAAAGGGAAAATTGTTATAAGACCTATAATAAAACAATGTAATGTGCTTACCAAGATAAAACATTTGTTGCTATTGTAATATGATACAGAGAAGGTTTCCTGCAAATAGCCATCAGCTTCTGGGGATTTATAGGTGTGAAATTAACCACGCATTCTAGAAATATTTTACCTATGAACAGGATATTCATTGTTATTAAGAAAATAAAGAAAAGTGAATTTAAATCAGGATTATTATTTCAAATGGAACATTGTTTCTGGTATATATGAATATATATCATATTTAACATAATTTCTACTTTTGCTGTTATTGTTATGTTCCTCCTATTTTTTGTTGTTGTTGTTGCTCCTATTGAGAAAGAGCTTACTTCCAAAGTAGGTCAACTTACAAAAGGGGAGTTTTCCTAATGTTATTTACGCAAACCAAAAAGTAAATTTGCTTTGTTTTTACTGTCCTGTTTCCCAGTTATCTACTTGACGTATTGATGAGTATTGAGATTCTCATTCTTTGTAAGTGGCTCATTGTAAGAATTAGCAAAATTCTAATAAGAACCGTAACATTCAATAGATTATTTTATATTATAAATGTACTTTATTGTAACTGTGTAATTTTTCTCTTAAAAATAACTTTAACATATTTAGATTTATCTGAGAACCAAACTAAAGGAAGTGTTAAGGAATTAAGCCACCCATTAAAATCCTGAGATGTCCGGTTTATTTCAGTTATATTCCAGGAATATTTAGAAAGGCACTGAACTGTTTTCTGAGCAACACTCTTTTAGAGTTGTTTTTACAGAATGGCAGCTTGAATTTCACCAGATGTGAAATCATTTGGTTGTGTAAACACATTTTTTTTTCTTTCTGAAATGCATAGGATTTTTATTTCACTTTCGAAAAGAAGTAAAGAAAAGCCTGTAAATGGATAATGTCCTAGGTTGAACTGGGTAGTGCAAAGGGGTCCAGGGAGCAGATACACTGAGATGATTTACAATCTGAGGCAAACAGATCGGCTCAGATAACACCGGCTGATCGATGCTCCCATCTCTCCAGCAGGAAATGTCTTGGGAGGCAGGCGAATGACTTTTGCAAATATTTCCTTGAATTCTGAGCCTTCCCTGACCTTACTCCCTTCTTTTATTCAGGGAATAAAGAACTAAGGAAATGAATATTTTTTCCTTCATTTTTAGAAATTCTTTCTAGTTTTTCTTTTCTATAAATTTCTACAACAAAGAACAGTTCACTGAACCATTTGTCATTTCACTTTGAGTGAAATAATAAATATATTTCCCATAATAAATATATTGTGAACTGTCTAATCAGTCTATGCAAATGTGGAAATATTTCTTCCATATTTTTTGGAGGATTACAAGTAATTTAAAATTATGTTTGCCACAAAGACTTAACTTTATTCTGGCAACCTATTTCAAGGATTTCAGGCTACCTTATCACTTAGATGATCTGTTTTTGAAAGCTGTGATTTTCCTGAGAATGGAAGTATATAGTATATTTATATCTTGATAAGGAAAGAAGTCAAAAAGTAATGCTTTGGAGGTTGAAATCTGAGCCTCTAAATTTTAAACTCAGTTTCATTTATTTCATTTATTTATCAGCTATCTTCTCCCCTTCTAACACCACACTCTGCCAAGAACAGAAAGAGAATTTTTACAACTATCTTGAAAGACACATTTATAAACTGCAAACTTAAAAAGACAGCAGTAGGAAAATAAATTTGAAGAAGGAATTATGAATGCATCCTTTATTATTTTTGTATATTTTACTGCTAAAAAGATTTATATAATGAGTGTCAGCTTGCTTATTCCTCTGAGAAAAACTATCTCAGATTTATATCCTGTTACTAATTTTAAGCATCTGAATATCTGTTTCAGTAGCATTTTGGTGATTAAATATGCTGAAAATGAATTCTGATTTTAACACTAGCTTCCAGCTGCTATTCTGGAGTTCCTCAATTTCTCAGCCATTATCTAGATTCCTTCACACTGTAACGTATATTAGATAAAGGAAAGAATTTATATTTCTTTTTGGAGGGGTTGGCAGTGCTGGGGATCGAACGCAGACCATGTGCTTGCTAGTGAAGCGCTTCACCACTGAGCTAAATTCCAAACCTCTAATTTCTATTCCTTAAAAGCCAGTAGTGCATAATTTTCTTTCTGCACATTTGGGTGTTATTTTCATGTCAACATCGATAGCAGAAAAATTTGGTTTTATACTCTTCTGTTACTACTACAGAAAATTTGGACAAGGCTTTAGTTGTCCTCATCTTTACTTCCTTATAATGATCTCATAATAACAACTCTCATCCCACTGGATTATTTTAATATACTAAATAAAAGAAAATGTGACATCAGCCTTTAAATTTTAAAATACTTGAATTACTTTTACCTATTGAGGAGTCAGACTTTTGAAAATATTTTCTACAATGCCTCTCCTCTTTTTTTCGAAGATTCTGTCTTTTCCATTCATAAATATGCAAGATTAAATTTCAATTTACCTTCAAATATAAGTTAGAATTTGTCGATGAGTGAATATTACCATTGAGATTCTAAAATGTTGAATAAAAATAAAGTTAGAGGCATGTCTAATAAAATGGCTAAAACACAAAATATTGCCCATACCAGGTGTTTCCTAAGATGTAGAAAAAAATGGGACTTATGTACTTCTGTAGGAAATGTAACCATTTGGAAAAAGATTGAGTAGTTTTATAAGAAGAAAATATTTATTATTATATGATACTATTATTCCACTCCTAAGTATTTATACAAGATAAATTAAATTGTAAAATTATATAAAGAACATTCACACGTATTATTAATCTTCACAGCAAATTTAATTATGATGACCCAAATCTAGATACAACTCTAGAGGACATCAACATAACAATGTAAATTAGTATATTTCTTTCAGTGAAATGCTACTTAGCAATGAAAATAAGTGATCTTTATCATATACTAAACCATGGGTAAATCTTCCAAAATTATTATGCTGTGTAAAGGGATCAGGCAGATAAACATACATCACGTAACTGAATTTCTATAACACTTAGGAGATGCAAAATAATGACTTGTGACAGAAAGCAGATTGGTAGGAACTTAGAGTTGAGGGAGTGAGAAATCCGAGAAGAATGCAAAGAGTATAAGAAATATTTAGGGGTAAAGGAAATGTTTATTATTGTGATAATGTAAGAGTTTTATCAGTTTGTAAATAAGTTTATACATTAGTCAAAATTTTCCAAATGGACATGTTAAATATGTGCACATTATTTAATGTCAATTATACCTCAATTTCTATTTTTAGTGAAATGTGAGATTGCTACATGAAATCCTGTCACTTTTTTGTGACATACAAATACTTCTATTACTGATTCCAAATTAAATATATTTATTTGATGTTACTCCACTGTGAAGATGAATGAAATTATCAGAGAAAAAAGTTAATTTAGATTAATGACTCCAGCTGTTTTGTTTTAGTTAACTAATAATACCTTGCATCTACCTAATGCATTAGAGTGTTGAAGAAATTTAATCATTAAAATTTAATTTTATTGTTTAAGAGAAATGAAACTTTAAAAATCATAAAAACTGAAGACCGTGAAGAACATATGACCATTTTTATTTTTTAATATCTCTGCCCCAACTTCCAAAATGAAGTTTTGTACTTTTGTGGGTAGCTTTCTTCACACAAATGATAGTGTTTCTCTGTAAGTATAAATGAAGCCAAAGACACCCATGATTGGGTTAGAATTTTCTCTGTGGTTAATATAAAAGAAGAATTTCAAGTGAAGTTTAACACAACACTTGATTACCCACACTACACTTCCCTAGTTTCTTTGTTATTTTTTCATATGTTACCAATTTAAGCTGTGATTGGTAGTATAAATGATAATGTTCTATTTTCTTCTTCTAAGGTGTTTAACTTCTATTACATAATATTATATAATGTAGATAAAAATTAGATTGGAAAGAACCCCAAACCATTCTTTGCTCTCTTTTTTGCCAATATTACTGATTTATAATATTTTTCTTTTTTTAATGTCTGAATGTACAGCACTTGGCTTCTTCCATCAGTTCAGTCATAATAAGTTTGATAAATGATGACAAAATTGACTCACTTGAGCAACTGATCATAATTTTGTTAAAAAGGCCATTCCTGTATGAAATAATGGAGCCCTTAATTTGAGAATTTGGGAGATTTTATTCATTAAGAGAACTTTTTAAAAGAATTCATTTATAACATAGCTGTCTGTAAAAAGCAGGATGAACCCTGTAGAAATAAATTTACTGTCTGATATTTTAAAGACTCTTCTTTCAAGGTTATGCTCAAAAGCAGAGTATAAATCATAGAGACTATCATTCTCAATTCTCATCACCTTATTTTGACTTAATGAGCCATATCAAGTGGCGAGCAAGGTAAATGTAGAAATGCTCAGAAGGAAGCAGAGTGGTGTATGCAAAGGAGAACTGGGTTGATTAGATTACTCAGATGTGTGTATGGCGTGTACAGTTCCTGTACTAACACTCAGTTCCTGGAATTTTGTCTGGGCTTTTCATTTTACTTTGGCCAAAAATAAACTCTGTGTGGTGTATCTGTGCTCATTAGCCATTTTTCTTATCTCTCGATTACACTCTTCTGGAATGTTGCTTATACAATGACAGTATTGTGACTGGTGGATAAGTGGATAGAATTTATGCAATCAAAAGAGAATATTTTATGTCCCCATACCAAAATTCGTCATGCCTGTATACTAAAATTTTATTTTGTTTCAAAAAAAAATCTTTTTTCCCAAATGATGGATTTCAGAGCCAGCTCAAGGGCACACAGTTGCCAACTTCTTATCTGCTTTAGGTATGTCTTTATTAAATATGATTAAAGAATACATTTTAGCTTTTGAAGGTAAAAGGGACAAAACTTTCTTTGTTTTTAATGTTGCTTTGGAAAAATTACTACATATTTCCACCCATTCGAATAACTCTTATTGTTTTATTTTGGATTATTTATTAGATGTTTCTATTTATTAAAATGCACATGACTGTTTTAAGAAAGCTAATGAAACTTACAGAGGAAAAATATAAATTCACAGTATAAGAATCCTACAGAGGGTAGAAAATTCCAAATGTGAATTTACCGTTAGACCTGGATTTTAAATTGCTATAAGGAAGTTTTGTACTTCTGTGGGTAGATTTGTTCACACAAATTCTTTGGCATAAAGGATTTACATGAAGGAAATGAAAAATGTGAATGTTCTTGTAGGAAATGTCTATCCTACAAACAGTCTGCAAATTGCGAATCTTTAGACTCAGTCACACATCACAACACCATATATTTTTTATGAGGCAGCCACCATTTTAAAAAAATCTACATTTAAGTCTTGTAAGTATTACTTTCTTAGACGGTTATAATTTTGAAGGTTTTACTATCTTTATGAGATTTTTCTCAACATTTTGAATTCAATGTTTCTGCTGCTGTTTCAGTTTTTTTGTCAGTACTGTTTGCTGAGTGGGTATTTACAGCTCTTCATTTTCAGTCCTTAGTGAACTGCATCTCCCTATTTTTATTTTCAATTCTAAACTTTCCTTAAACTTTTGGCTAAGCTCTATTGAATTATCAAGAATTCATGTAATAAGATGAAAAAGTCTCTCTTTTCTCATAAATTCTCCCAATTAAAGTATATATGTTATTTTGTCTCAAATACATTATTTCCTCCAGAATTGGATACATTCATTTGCAAACACTTTAAATTGCTGCATTTCCAAATCATCAACCAAGAAATATTTTAAATGTCATTGTTCTAAACATTAATTTGCACTTTTTGCAGAGCATGTATTATGGCATATATGAATTATATGAAAAATTGTGATGACCCTAGCCACCTTTACCACATGTCAGGGACTCTCAGTCCTGTACATGTTTTCCTAATTCCCAATAAGGCACATATTAATCCCCTTGCTTTGTGAAGAATTTGGGCCAAGAGAAGTTAGTAATTTTTCAAACATAGAATGTTGAAGTCAGGATGCAACGTGTGTGAAGAGACTCTCTTCGTACTCTTTCCTCTGAACTCCATTTTATTCAAAGAAATTACTTACAAGCACGAAGATTAGTCTCTGGCAATGTAATTTAATCTTCAAGATACCTGACAATATACATTTGGTGATGAAAAGAATACAACTATCTCACCTCAAAAGAGATGATGTTAAACTAACACAAAGGAATGGGAATTTCAATTGCATCAAGATGGAGTATACACCTTCACTAACAGGTGTTCAGCCGGCTCCCTTTTTGTGGAAATATTCTCAACGCAACGAATGCAAAGTCACTGTTCACATCCCATGCAACCATCAGATTTTTATTATATTAAATATGCTTGAAATCATCATAGTACTGCATTCAGATATTTTGGTGGTAACAGTACTTCCTTCTCCCTAGTCAAGAAGTGTAATTTTCAAGTAAACTCCTTATCTTACTCAGTGGAATTCTTCCATATAAGTAAAATTGAAGTTATTTGCCTGCTTATTTAAAAATAATTATATATCTGCTTTAATGAAGAACTTACACTGGTAAAATCTGCTAATTTTCAGTGATTTAAAATTCGGTTTGCATACCTAACACAAAACAACGTTTTTAACTGGTGTGTTTGCAACTACTATAGAAATTTAAGAATCAGCTGGTATTCTGTTTCAGAGTGTCCCAACATAGACAAAGAAATTCTACTCCCATGTTAAAGTAATATTTCATTACTATTGGCTAAAAAGAATGGTTCTGTCCTTTCAAAGGGTCCATAAAATAGAGGAATAGACAGCATGGACTACTGAAAAAATTTCAGTCTTAAACCCTGCCTCCTGAGGCATGTTATCGTCTCTAATGTGCGTGATCTTTCACAATTTCTCCAGGGTCAGAGAGCACTCAAAAAAGAAAACAGGAAATAAAAGTATAAAATGAGTGAGGAGGCTGAGAGAAATGTACCTTTAAAGCCAAAGGCTTTTTGTTCGTGTGTTGCCGATCAATCATGCCAGCTGGTTTGGTTCTAGCTTACTTCTGGTGATCAGTTTTCACAAGATTGTAAGAGAATTTCAACAATAAAAGGACCTGCCCCTCCTCACCAAGAGGAATTGAAAGCAAACTGACATTAAATATATATTTCCACATGAAATTATATATATATATATGTATTTCTACATGTAAACATATGTATATATGTGTGTGTTCACACCACAGGAATTAATAATAGTGAATTTAATTCAAAGGGTTATCAGTATGATAACAATATTTCTCTTTTTAATAATCCTTGTTCAAATTATTTCATATACAATGAAATGTTAAAGTTCAATACATTGAACTATCTCTTTAGAACTCCTATAAAAAAAAGAAAAACTGAATTTCTTAGGCTTTCCAAAGTGGGTATCATTTTTATGATGCTCAAGGATAGTTTCTTTCCATTAGCTGTAAGGGAATGAAACTATCATTCAGCATCACCTGAATCTTCATTTTAGAAGAGAGATAATAAAGTTGCAGCTCTAGAACAGTGATGATTGAAGAAAACTCTAGCATATAGAGTTTACCAGAATATGGTTAACTCATCTTTCCTTCTAGCAACACATTAGGAACAGAATCGCACCATAGTTCTGTAAAAGAGATGTGTCAGAACCTTTAGAAGAGTTGTCTTTTACAGCTAAGAGAAACGGTGTTTTGTTTACACTAAGCATCAATTTTTCATTTTGCTCTTCCCATGGGACATAACATAAATCAAAACAACTCAAATGTTTTTAATTTCAGTGTGAGATCAGCAGCTGTTCCCCAGAACTCCAGTTGCCACAAAAGAGGGATTTTTGTGAGTCACAAGTCAGATAGACAATGGAGCAAGATCCTGTTACATACCATGATACTTGCTGTGCATATGCCCATTAGAGTTCATAATAACAAAGAATTGTGTTTACTTAAACTCACAGTTTTGCAAAAGTCAGACAGTTATGTAATTGTCCCTACAGCGCTGTGAATCATGGTGGTGGAGAGACATAATCAATTAGTGACAAGTTCTTTTGATGTACTCTATAGCGGGTTGACATAACAAATGAACCATTGAGGAGCGCCAGGCTCAACTAGACTGCTTAAAAGGAAATTGAGTTCAAGTGAATATTTCCAACAGTTTATTGTGAATGTTTATACTTTATGTAGTTCCTAAAAAAAATGTGTAATTAAGCTATCTGCTTAGTTTTCCAGTGGAAAGAAAAGTAATTTGGCGAGTTTCATCTGAACACCAACCACATCTTTTTTTTTTAAGTAAAGAAAGGAAAAGGCAAATGTATTAAAGCAAAAGCAGAATCGAGAACTAGACTTCACCGTTTTGAATCTTAAGAATTAAAATTAACTTCAAGGATTAGGATAGCATTCCCAATTAGCTTGTTGTAAATTTATGACTCAAACACTGAGCTTTCATAAGATTAAAAGTACCAAAGAGTACTTGTAGTGTTTCATCTTTTAGCATTAGAAAACATTTTGTAGTAGCCAGAAAAGACAGAATAATGACAAGCACAAAGGCTAAAGGAGACACAGTTCTGATTTAAAGCCAGAGACTCCGGGACTCAGCACTGATTTCAGAGCCCCCTCTAAAATGTATGATTTCTTTCAAAGAAGACTCTCTAATCCCAGTGGTCCTTACATTAAATTGCAAGTGGAAATTTGGCCTGAAACTAAATTAGTCTCTTAATTTTTTTGAAAAATAAGAATTATTTCATTCTTCTGAAAATCTATACAACTTCTGCTCCCTAGGCATCCATGAAACTCTCCTGGATGGAGCAATTGGATCCCACAGGTTACCCCAGTGAATGAGCATCAAGTTACCCCAGTGAATATCCCTTTTTTTCTTTTTGAAATTAAATGACATATTAAAGTTGCATTTTTCTTGCAGAATCTGTACTCATAGTGTTACCATTAGTCACTTAAGTCTGCTACATCTGGTAATTGCTCCAAATGTGCTGTTATAAGCATAAAATTTTGTAAAAAACGATTCAGTCTCATATTGTGTACTCTAAGGAAAATTGATTATTCATACATTATTGACATTCACTTTAACTTTTGATTGAGTCAATCAATATGCATATCTGTGTTAGTGTATCTGTAGAATGCTTCTCATAAAAAATCTTTTGACAGAGTTTAATGAAAGAGTCGTCCCCCATATACAAAACATGTTTAAAATTATGATTTCATTCTTACCTAAAACTAAGTCTGATGTTCAGGTGTAGCTAATGGATTTGGGTGTATGGATTTATATTTACTTGTATCCATTTTCTCATTCTTTTCCAATTTTTATCTCTAGGTATGCACATGCTAACGTACTCATTTTAATTTTAAAAAGGAAAACTAGTGATTCAGTCATTTTTAGTTTTTTCGCCCTTATCTAAATCAACAAAATCTGTAGACTTCAATGTTTGATATTTTCCTTTTTTTATTATTATTTTGAGAAAATAGTAGAGAAAGTATTCTACTCCATTAAAATAGCCAAATTGACAGTTTTTATTTATTTCATCTAAATCAGTTTGGACTTTTTGTTATCTTATTGGTGGCTCTAACTAATAACTATATGACAATGAAACAAAATATTTATGCAGACTTAAAGGCATGGGTTTTAAAAGCATGGTCCTAGCTATTCATTCATTCAGCCTTCCTTTTCAACACCTGTTTGTGTATCAAGAACTTTGCAAGGCACCAGGATTACAGGAATGTTCATACCAAAATTGTATTAACTCCTTTCATTATCACAATTTTTAATTTGAACACAATTTGTTGGTTCTGCAGTTCTGAATCTATGACTATAAGATCTCAAAGTCGACTATTCTTAATTGCCCAGTAGCAGCTTTCCAATGAATGAGTATCTTTGCTCTCTTTCCACGCATTTGTCAAGAATGATTAGATTTACTTGATTGCATGTAGAAAACATGCAGTGAAGTCTCAAAGGAATAAGTGCAATTTGGGAGAGTCTAGGCACTTTCAACCTTTAACCGTTGTTCTGGAAGCTTATGTAGTATGTCCAAAAGTGACCAGAAGTCACTAGAATTTATATATGAGTAAGGTTTTAATAACCTCCAACAAGTCTGACATCATGATAGACACTGAAAATATGAAGGTGCTTGAAATGCCTTCATCATTGAGACCCTACAAAAAGGGTTTGGGAGACAAGTGAGGATATTGCAGAAGTATATGATCAAATCAGAGAAGGCACTTTATCATATAACTCATAACAAATTGCTGAAGAAGTGTCAAATCTTTGAGATTGCCATAGAAAACAAATAAACGGTATAAGCTAAAGTTGAATTTGAAAAGTTTGGGGCTTGCTAGCAAAAAATGGAAAGAAGAGATGTTGTCTGGCAAGTATAATGTGGGCACGGAGCTCAGTGCTATAGTGCTTGTCTGGTGTGGGCAAGATACTGAGTTCAAAGTCCAACACTGAAACAAAAAGGGAAGAGAGTGCAGAAGGGAGGGAAAGGACAGAAGAAAATGGAAATGGATGATGTCAAAGGAGGTAAAAAGTAAAAGTGATTTTGCTGATGTTATAACAATTCTTTCATGGTTGACGACATGGTGAAAGTTTCTGTTTTAGAAAATTCCAAAAATAACCACAATAGAAAAATTCAAAGGATTACTAAGCAGTTGTGGTTATGCAAATCTTAAAATTATGTGATTTAGAGAATAGAATTTTGAGCAGCAAAAAGCATGATTTTTATTTGGGATAAAATTAGTAATTAATATGGACTAGCAAGCCAATATATTCTGGACACAATTTGGATGAGATGGAATTAAGTCTTATGTCAAGGTTCAAGTGCAGAAAATATACTATAAATAGTAAAAAATGTAGTTCAAAAAAGAAAAATAATTTGAGGAAAGATGGACAGGTAACATAGAAGCGTGCAGCAAAAATAGCATAGATCCTATCCTCAATTTCAAGAACCAAGAGACATAGAAGTTCAAACACTGTTTGAGAAGCTTATATGTTTGGGCAATCTTGAACTAGAGCATGTCCTATTTAATAATAAGATAAGGACAACATCATAGGGAAAGCCCGAAGAGATGTGTATGATAGTGTGTTCATGGGACAGAAGGGTGTGGAGGACATTGTGGGAGTTCTTCAAGGCTGAATACGTAGGTCCGACCTGAAATAAGCAGATTAAGCAGAAAAGACTGTGTTGCAAAGTAAGAGAATGTTACTGAGAGGAAGCAGACCTGATGTTAAAGAAATAGGAGAAAGAGATTAATATATTAGGGTTCAAGTTTGAAGCATCTGTGTTTGCACGGCTGCAAGTTCAGTATAAAGTAAGTACATAGTTAGACATGGAAAGGAGGCACACAGGAAACATTTCACGGTTGAGCATTCTGTTAGAATTTTGGTGACAAATTCTTTTGGTCCTGATGTTAATTTGTGCCTTCGGAGAGGTCTTTTCACTACTCAAACTGCATCTTTTCCTGTTGATGGGAATTGGAAGACTATCAAATCTTAGCCCGTGTGAAATGGCAACTGGTTTATTACAATGCCCTTTGGGAACAAGAGACATTTTCACCCTAACAAAATATGTTATTTGGTCAACACATCATAAAACAAAGTTCAAGTTATGAATCTGGAAACTTTCTCCCTGCAGCCATAATAGTCATTCCTTGTACGTAATTCCAGTCCTCCATAAAATGTGTATTACTTTAACCAGCAGGACTGAGAGAAAGAGAAAAGATAAATCAGGAAGCCCAGCTGTTGAGCATTAACTACAGTACCAGTGTAACACCCAGACCAAATCTGAGATTATTCCTCTCTGTGTGGGAGAAGCTATATTTGCCTGAAGGTCAAAGGGGAGGCAGTGAAAGTGGCAAACATTCTGCCTAAACGGAAATCAGGAGACTGTTACTGCTTTTAAGGTTTAGCTATCCTGATGCGGGGAACCCTCAAAACAATTCATATTTCTATTCTGTCTCCATCTCTGTCTCTGTCTCTGTCTCTCTCTTTCACACACACATACACACATCCCCATATTCTGACTACTATTGTGCTATTTTACTGATTTAATACTAATCGTTATGACATTTCTTAAATTGTGGACCAACATCCAAACATTTTAGCTTCTCTACTTGCATATGCAATCTTGAAGTTGAGACAAGGTGCTGTCAGCAGAGTGTCATTGTGTTATTTTGTTTTTTGCTTTTTGGGATTTTTGGTGTGTGTGTGTCTTAAGAAAGAAGAACATTTGTAACTTATTCTTGCACATCTATAGGAAGCATTTAAATATTTCATAGGAATTTTTAAAACAATTCCTCCTAGATTTGTACTACATTAAACATCTAGATATTTCTAACTGCTCCTTTGTCCTGAATTATTCAATCTTTTACATATAGAGCAAAACACAATGAGAGTCAGAGTGCCAATTTGCACATCATAGAAAAGCACATTTGTTATTTTATTATAACAGCATCAAATGTCCTTGTCAAAATTTAGTATCATTTGTGAAAGGGTAAAAAGACTAATAAAGCATTTTCTTTGGGTACAATAAAATGGTTCTACTTTACAAATGAGATAAATAACACAAAAATGTTTTTATTTCAATCCTCACTTTGAATGTTGTCTTAAATGAGTAGAAAATAGGAAAATGTGGAGCTATAAAAGGAGAATAACAGGTGAGAAGAAATAAAATGCTCAATGTTAATAATAGAAACATAATGGCACAGAAGTGTGAAGGTCATTTTACTGGGCAGCTGTAGAATGCTAGAGGAAGCCGGCCCAGTAACGGGAGTTTTGAACATAAGGAAAGATTGATTGTTCAACAGGGTTTCTGCATCTGGCCTCCTTGGTAGCAAACATTTCCAGACTTCTATCCAAGACTGCAACAGAGTAAACTGTGTGCTCAGGTTTGCAATCAGGAAGAAACAAACACACAGCGACATGCATATACACATATTGAAAGAAATCATTTAAGTTCAAAGTATTTTGAAATAAGAATGCTACATGTCAGGTTTTAATTTTTTTTTTCTTTAGATGTGATAACTGTGGCTTGTACTTTCAAGTTGGAAGTATTGTCTTTAAACTTAACCTTAGAAGTTATGATACCTCATCAAAACCAGTCATTCAGAAAAGAATAAATACTGAGGTCATTCGAAAGGATTTCCGTACTTTCAGAAGTAGAGTAATAACAGCAAATTACAAGTATCAGGGGAATGGATGTTCAAGATTTCTAAAACTTTCACTAGAAAAAAGGAAATGATGGGGCATATTTGTATTATTATCAGGTGGAAAGTTTACAAAGGGAGGAAGTTTGAATTTTTAAACTTTCTATGAGGAAAAAAAACTTAGAAATTAAAAAAAAAGAAAACTCAATTTAATCTGTCCAACAGAGCTAAGGTTAGTTGTAGTATCCTATATGCACACACACACACACACACACACACACACTCATGTGCACACACAAACACATAAGATACTTGGGTGTGTTTTTTTGTTTCAAATGACAAGTATGTTCTTTTTTATATTTTCCTTAATTCAATTTAAATCAGCATTGTATATAAAACACGACTACATAAAAAGTGCCAAAAATATAACTGCGAAGAGCTATAAAAGTCACCAAACCCTAAGTCAAAAAAATAGAAACATTTTACCAAAACAGTCTCTTGGCATGTTTACTTATTTCTCCCTCCTTTTGAAATTGAGCAAGTACATGAATTTAAAAGAGTAAGACTACAAATTAGTGGGGGAGGAAGCTGAGGAAAGATGCAATAGAGTAAAGAAGAAAAATAACAGAATTATGGGTGATAAATATCACACATACTATTCACAGAAGAGGAAAAAACTGAAAGGTGAGGGCGACTTTTGTGCTTCTCAGTTCTCTAGCACCTGCAAAACACACTTGGAAAAAGAAGTGCAAATGAATAAATACTGTGTCTTTCAATATGTTCATGACAGCATTTTTCAGTACCTCGATCAATATACAAATAATGATGGTGGTGGAAAAGAATGGAATATGTTTAAATACGGCATTGTTTATCTGGTGTGAGAAAGTGTAAAGAAAGACTAAAATGTATTGTATTGGGAAAGGGAAGAAATTGCTCAAATGGGAAAGGGAACGGGGTGGGGGGGGAGGAACAGAGGGGCAAGAGAAATAAGAAATGGAAGGAAAAAATGGAAACGAAGTTTTTGTAAATAAAGAAGGAAGAGAGGGTGAAGGGAGGGGAGAGGAATGGGAAAAAAGCAGCAAGATACATCACACACTGGTACAAATCCCCAATGATGAATGTTATCACTATGTACATCTAAAATGCACCATTAAAATACAATTTAAAAAAAAAAGAATGGAGATGGAAAAGAATGGAGAATCATGGAGTTTGCATACTTTGGGAAAAGACAAGGGACTTTATCTCCTGTGCCATCTGGGATTCGGAGAAGGCTTGTAGAGATTGATTGGTTATGCTATCAGATTGAATGTCAGTATTCTAGACAAAGGACAGAAAATACAACCACAAGAAGAGCAAAACTACTTGGATCCAAAATATTTCCAAACTTCAAAATTTTTGTGAATATAATTTAGTTCAGATGCTGAAGTAGGGTAATTCACTATCCCCATCAACAAACTACAGAATTTAGTGTTATCCTTGCATGATGTCATCATCCTAATTTTTATAGGATCCAGTGACTCATTACACTCTGGAAATAGTCCCAAAATTGACATGCAAAAAGGATATACAATGATGTCACCAAATGCATGCAAAAAATGGAGAAATGCTTGAAAAAGTACTTTGTATCTTGATTTCATCATGATTGAACTTTATATACCAGAGTATAGGGTGGTTTATACCCATCTTTAAAAGTTACGAGGATTCGAAAAATAATACACCATGTAATGAAGTCCTTATGTTTATCTGGAATTTATAAGATGAAAATCAACTGTAATTACTTTCCGCAGAGCTATGAATTCTTCTATGGTTTTTACTTCTATTAATCTATATATTCTTTATAGTACATACTGATGTATGTACATATATACTCACTCATTTGAGATTCATTTTGATATCTCACTCTTCTTCATTAGGCCTCCTTTTTAGAAATGCTCCTCAAGAGCTTACAATGTATTCATTTCTCATACTTCCATTCTATTCCTCAGAGTAAACACACAGAAGTTTAAATGCAGCTGAATAATTAAAAGTTTGTAGGCACAGAGCTTCAAATGGTTTCACTACGAGTCGGAATAAGTTTCCAGCCTTTGCTGTTGAAGTTGATTTTCATCTGTTCTGTGTAGCACCTTACAAGGGAAAATATTAGCATCTTTTAGTCAAATTGAGTATGATTCCATTTCCACAGACTATTTCTTCAAAATGTAAACAAAGTAGAGAAAATGATTGAGAACCTATGTGATGTCAACTTTTGCAAATGATTTTATGTGAAAGTTGAATTTTGTAGTTATCCACACAGACATAAATATGTACTTCTTTTAAATTAGTTCCAGTTAGATTTTTCAGAAAAATATTGGACATCTGACACATTCATTAACTGTGATAATGGGCAGTACATATTTGGGGGCATGGACACTGATTCAAGTCTTTTATTTTTGATTATACTGCTTATGTTTTAAGGCACTGACTTTATGCTGAACTATTAATGAGTTACAAGTTTATGTACAGCTGGCATACTTTGCTTGCTAGACTAGTCTCCAAATAATGCAAAGGAGGTTGACATATTTTCCCACCCTTTTATATATTATTGTGACATTGTATTTTATCTTTCCTTCACTTTGTCTGTCTCTCATTGATTTTTATTGAATGTAGTTGTATATTCAAAGATTAACATTTGAAGTGTAAACAATTATGAGTAATATGTTTAAATCTATTTACTTATGTCTCTCAAAGATGTAATATATTTAGTTTATATTATCTGACTTCTTGAAATTCTAAGCTTTATATGTGTTAGGTTATTGAGAGACACAAGGGTTTAATCGTCCTTACAAAATATTACTCAATTTCCTGTATCCTCTCCCTTAGGATGAATTTCACAAAACTTCTGCAGAGCTAAGGAAAAATTTAGGGCTTTGATACGTCTCCTTGGCCCTGCTTCCCCTTTTATTACACAGCTTGCTTGAATGGTCCCATGGTCAAGACTTCTTTTGTGCCCTTGGGTACTAAGCAAGACATGACCATGACGGGCCAGTATAACATTCCTTGCGTTGCTAATTTTAGGCTCAGTTTGAGTGTATGGTTAAAGTGAGACACTCACATTCTGAATTTAAAAAGCTATTCTATATGAAGTAACTCTATAACCTTTACCCTATTTAGTAATGCTTTGGGAAATTACAATTATATACAGGTGCAGGCAATATGTTAAGGAAAACACTGCAGAGGTTGGTTTGCTTTCCATGATTTCATATTCTTCCATGGGGGCTATAGATTTTAAGTCAAGTGAGTGTGAGATTTAATAACTCTTCCTCCTCCTTGCTGTTTTTTATAGCTAAAATATTACCTTCAAATAGCTTTAATCATTTAGCCATATAGACTTTTGAATAAATGCTTTTGAATAATGTTGATTTATGTATCACTGGGAATATTAAAATAAATGATCATTGTGCTCAGTTACTCAACAATGCCTAATACAAGTATCTAAAATTCAAAGGAACTAATGAAAGTAGGTTATACACATAAGTTATCATGGAAAATATTTTTAAATGGGCATAATATGAAACAAAATGTCCTGGTATAATATATAACTAAGGAGTTCTTTCTTCAGCCTTGTTTTCTCACCTGTTCTAAATATTTTGAATAATCAAATTTACTTAAAATTTGCATTTCATCACATTTTTTATAGTTTCACTTTTCATCACTTTATTTCTATTACCAATGAAGATTCATGATTTAGAATGACTAATCAATAGCTACATAGTCATGTTTGCTATAGACACGATCTCCCTTCCATCATATAGAGAAAGTCTGGAAGGTGTAGCTAAGCCATTTGTTACTTTGTTCACTGTACAATTAGTTTGATATTACTTTATGTCAATTTAAAAAATATTTTCAAAATTGATTACTATTTTTAGTGCATGTTTTTAGAGTACTCATTTTACAACCCTTGTCAAAATTGAGACATAGGTTAATGTCTCACACAATAATGTATTTTAGCATAAACTTTTAATTTATATATAACGAATTATAGTTTCTCTATAATTAAGCCATGTTCTTTCAAAGAATATATTTGAGAAACACTTTGTAATATCATATAATTTTTGAGCAATGACTTTATGTATCAAGAAGAAATGGACACAGATGTTGAATATCTATTTGTGAACATCTCCCTCTTCCAGTGAGTTCAGGTTCTCAGTTCATCACAAATCACAAAAAAAAATCAAAATTCATACATCTAGAACAGAAAATTGAGTAAATTTAAGAGGAATATTTATTCCAAATTTGATTCCTCTCTCTGACTCTGTCTCTCTGTTTATCTCTGTCTCACTGTCTCTCTCTCTCTCTCTCTCCATGTACATACGAAAAGCACACCAGTGTTCTAGAACGTGGAAGCAGAATGTTTTTTGAATAATTTGTAAGGAAATATGGACACTCCATGATATCCATTCTTCGAAAGCAAGTAGAATACCTACTCTGGACAGATTGAATGGGAATATTGTAGAGACAAAGGGAATAAGTTTAAAGTTTTCTAAAACTATAAACCCTAAACCTTTCTTCATATCCCAAAGGCAATTAGATCAAGTCTGAAAACATATAATATACCAATCTGTATTGTTTGATAATCAACATTTGTCAGAACTCTGAGATGGAAAATATGTGAACACTACAATGTGAATTCCTGAGCCACATTAAAGGAATTAGAATTTTTACAAAGGAGTTACAGATGACATAACTGAGGAACACACTTGTTATTTGAGTATGAAAAATTGTTTGGAGTTATCCTGAAACATTCAAACATGGTACTGAGTTTGCATAGGTATAAACTGGCACATATTCAAGATCCTCCCTTCTATGTTAACTAAGTATTAGTTTTCCTTTAGAAATAATACTAAGAGAGGAGGAGGGGGTGAGAAGAGGGGAAGGGAATGGGAAAACAAGAAGCAACAAGATATATCATGTACAGGTACAAATCCCCTATGATGAGTGTTATCACTATGTACATCTAAGATGTACCATTAAAATTTAAAAAAAAAGAAATAATACTAAGGTAGTCTAATTAATCTGCACTGTCTCAGGTACACTTTTGAACATTTCAGTTTTTGTTAAACCATTCTCTATTGTTCCTTTGTATCTTTCAGAGGGCACTAAGATGCCTTTTATGACTTTAAGGTTTTAAATTATGAAAAAGTCATCTACTGGTGTCCAATGTCTATATTCTGGCGTGGTTCTTCCTCTTACCGACTAAGTCATATATGTACTAATCTGTTCACTGTATCCTCATGAAACACCACAAAAAGTCAACCTATCTAAATTGATTTCCTCTTTCTTACACTGCAACTCAGTAAAAAAGTGCCTACTCACTTTCCCAAGCCAAATGCCTTGGGCTCTTCTTAGGTCTCTTCTCTCTCTCCCACAGATCTAGTGGGTCAAATTCTCTGCACATTTGGCTTTCTAAATATTTTTTCAGATACATTCCTTATCTTCTACTTTTCTTATCACTTCCCCTGTTCACACTTTCATCACATCTTGCTTGGACATTGTTCACACCATTTCCCACCATTAGAGCTTTGTAGGAGGAAGAATTTATCTGGCTCATTCACTTCGCTCCGTCACTAGTGTATATTAGAGTCTCTGAAAAATCTTGAATGAGTAGTTGGAAGGGTAAAGAGGAAGATCCCATTTTTGGTGTCCACACTCAAGTTGCCCATTTTGTAAATTTTATCTCATATGTCCTTTATTCTTCACTTTTATAATGCCTTAAAAATTAAGAATGCGTTGCTTATGAAAATTCCTCTCTGAATAACCATGTCAGTCTAAATGTCTGGATTCACATGGAACATTGTGATTATTTTTTCTTAGCACATCCTACATTTAATTCAAATTTTCACTTCATGCATTTATCCTTAGCTCTAGAAAACTAAGTCCTTGAAAACATTATTTTTTGTTTATTTCATATTCCCAGTATTAGTGCCAGGTGAAGTACATACACAATACTTAATTTTTCTTGAATAAATAATAAATAGATAAATGAGTTAATGCTTGCAAAAATTATTATTCATACATATAGAAAAATGTCAAAAATATTTAAGTTAATTGCCCTCAACTATATTACTTAGGGCATCTTCGTGTGTATTTCCAAGGTTCAGTTTACTTCTCTGAAAAATAGGTTGTCATTATTTTACATATAGTGAACAGAAGTGTAAGAAATTGTTTAACAATATTTCTGATGGTACTGACTAAATAAAAACAGTGTAATTAATTTTAGATTAAATTAAAAATAATACATTGAGCATAGTACATTTTAATGGAACTTCTACGTGTTCCATAGAATGTCACCCCCCAGGCTTGGATTATATTTTGCAGTCACCTTACCAGTTGTACTTTTAATTTTTCCTAATTTGTGAGAAACGTAAAATGTATTTCCACCACCTGGTGTAGAATATTTGAATGGAAAATATACTCCAACAACATGAAGAGGTAGTTTCAAATGTATTTTTCTTTTGCTAAATTTACTCTAACATTTATATTAATGCTCAGTTGCATGTATTTTACATCAATCTCTAAAATTATATGAAAAAGCTAATCCAGAGGCATCAAATTAAGCTTTTTAACAAAAGAACATCATTTTCTACCTACCAACATTTATTTTCAGATATTGCACCTTACTTTGAAGCCTGTTAACTGCTATCTATTGTTTGGTGTATGATTTTTACTATTTAAGAGCCCAAAAATATTAATAATGTACAGAGAAAATAAAAGAGAGATGGTAGGAAACAAAGAAGTAAACTCTGGGGAGATACGAAGTGTATCTGTGGCAGGAGGGAGGGAGGAGGGTGGGGCAGAAGCAGGAATAAAAATGATCAAGGTGAGAAACGTGTGTATCAACTCCCCAAGATGAATGCAATTGTTATGTATTGTAAACATACACTAATATCAAAGAAAAATTGTCAAAATGCCGCATGTTAAAAGTAAGGTTAAAATGAAATGGCAGAAAATACAGTGATGAGGTACAAGAAAATCTTTTCTCTTTATTTCCACATTAATTCTCTTCGCATTATACATGATCCCTGGCAGCTCTAGTTAGTTGTATTTCATCTTCTTTCTCTGCTACTTCTGTGGTTCTGGAAATACTAAATGATGACTCTTGGGTATAAATATTCCATGTATTCCACGGATTCCATTTTTGCTGCTATATATTTTGGACCTTCCCTTCCTATGTTTTTGATACTCTTCTCCTTTAACAGTACGAATTAAAATGAACGACATATTAGTGGTGGTTAATAAATGTTTCCTGAAGGCTGAGATCCTTGGTCTTAAAAAAAAGATAGGATCAAACATGTTGCTCTTTGCAGAATTAATTTTGCTTGCTATTTTAGTAAGCATAAGGATTTAAGACCCTATACACTTGTTGCATATATTTCTGTGTTTCTGTATTAGATAAATTTCCATCCCATCAATTTTACTTGATAATGTATTCCAGAATCCATATGTCAAAATACATTATAAAACAAATTAATTTAAAAATTTGATAACTAAGGGCTTAAATTATGGCTGCTGTATTTTCAATTATTGTTTCATTGAATACTTTAGTAAACCAATGGTTCCAGATGTTATTATAGATTTTGAGAATCTTTCCACACCCAGGAAAATTAATAGAAAAATACTAGAATACTAAAATTTAGATAAAAGTGTATATGGAGCAAGGTTTCCCTGAGGGTCAAGATACTAGTTCTCTGAAGAAATTAGTAAAGATTTTATACAGGAAGAATTCATCGGTAGCTTGAATTATCAATAGGAGTTTGTGTAGAACAAAACAAGAAGCCATTCTAGGCTAAAAGAAGTTGAGCAATAGAAGCTTAAGATGTATAGTAATAGTTGCCAGCAACACTTTTCTTTTGAGTCCCTTAATATTTCCTAGTATATAAATTTATACAAACTGTGTCATTATGGCAAAGAATTTCAACCACCCGTTGGACGACTTTGCTTGTCCAGTTCTGTATCCCAGCTATCTGTTGAGCAAAATACAAAGTAAAGAGGCCATCTCCAGTGATGTCTCGCTGACAACAGGACCAGTGGTTACTACAAAAGGGCAGTAAGAAGATCTTAAAAGTAACTTCTGGGTTTCCTCACATCTTTGCTTCATAATCAAACTCTGGTAATACTTTCTTTACACAGGATGTTTCTAGATGAAAGAAAGAATACATGACACACAAAAGTTGAGTGATATGTTTTAAAAACACATATGTGTGCAACTCACTTTTCTACTTTCTGCTAAATGATAAAATTGATCCGCTAATTGGCAGTGACACTATAATGCCATGTCTTCCAAATCTATAAAACCATAATTTTTACACTTTTATCGAGAATTATCACTACTATCTTTCCATTATTGGAAAAATGGAAAAATAGTAGTTTTGCCATTATTAAATATTATTTCTTTTATAATAAAGACTAGATATTGATATAAAGTAAATATGTTTACACTATGTCAGTCTTTAAAAATATAATTTAACTGTCCGTCAAGCCAAAAAGTGTTATATTGAAGCCTTGTGGCCCAAGGAGATGTACTTGTGTACATTCAAGTGTACTACATTAAATGAATGAAAAAGGAAAATGTGGCATTTATACACAATGGAGTACTATGATGCCATAAAGAAAGATAAACCTGAGGCACTTGTAGGTAAATGGGCGCCACATGAGAACTTAGTGTTAAGTGAAGTAAGTCAGATGCAAGCTCAAAGAGTGCATGGTTTATGCTATATGAGAAACACGATAATCTTGTAATATGGTAACACTGGCCTTTCATCACGGCAATAATTCATGTACAGTTGAAGAGGAAAGGTGCCTGTCTGCCTCAGGATAATGCATAACTGCCTGTATTTACAAACTCCAAAGTGAGCCACAACAGCCAGGTATTATTTGTTTGTTTTTGATGTTTGGTGCTTTGGCTCTTTGTGAAAGTCATCAATGTTGACAAAGATGTTCTTTCTCCAGACATACCGATTGAAGATGCCGTTGATTTTGGTATCGATGCAGTAAGATCACACCCTAGTTTAATGCGGTAAAATTCTCTTATAAAAGAGAAAAACCGCTTTCATAATTTTCAAATTCCATGAAATCATAACTATTAAATTCTATGAAATCCCCTCTGTGTGTTTGGGAGAGAGACAAAGAGACAGAGACTGACAGACAGAGACTGAGGCAGAGACAGACAACAGGGCGGTCCTGCTTATAATCTATCAAATACTCCAAGGGGCATCAATGGCTCTTCGGTATTACTTTTCATATTTTGGTAGATGCTTGTTAACCCATAAGGAAGAAAATAGAAAAAGCTGCCATATATTATATGTGCAGCATCAGACATTTTGTATCATAATTAATTTGTGTCTGCACTGACGATCTTCAGCACAAGTGATTTTCTTTCTGGGGACAAGTTGAGTATCTTTGTATCTGTATTACTGAAACAACTCTGTAAACACCTGCCCATAGTGCTGAACTGAAATATTCATTGGTAAACATAAGATTTGGAAGTTATGATCTTAGGGTGGGACTAGCTCTTTCAGCCTCTGTTTATCTGAGTTGTTTTGATCTGGAGCCTTTTGCCAGAGTAAACACATCTGCAGCTCATATGCCACAGTATCTTGGGGAAGAACAGTCTCAAATTTTATTAAAATACAGCGCTAATTACAGTTCAGCTTCTATGAATTCCTTTGAGATTTCACAAATACATTTTTAATTTTCAGTGAAATCCTGAAGTTCTCTTTAGTAGACTGGAAAGGTGTAAAGAATAAGGACTAACAAATACCTGAGGAATCAGTGTTCTGGAAGCCTTGACATAAATGACATTAATTTCTCATAAATGAAGTTTTTCTAACTAAATTGGGCTGCTAATTCTATACATATTTCCTATTCTTGTCTCCACATAAAAAAAAATCTACATTACTTCTTTTGTGCAACCATATTACAAATGGAAGTGAAAAGGAAAATTACAAAATGGTTGTATGCTGTAAGTAAAACAATTCTCATTCATTACAATATTAGTCTTACTGTAAGAAAGGCACCAGTTTAAATTATTGAAATATTAAGGTGAATATGATGTCTATCCTGTTGTCTATAAAAACTGTATTAAGGTAATGTAAATCCTTATATTATTTCCCTTCATATGTTTATAACCCATTCCTTCTGTGTAAATATAAAGTCCAGAAAACTAAAATACTATAAACAGATTGATTTTAAGCTTAACTGTAGATGTCAGTCTCTTTATACACATTTGTATTTTCTAATTGCAAGAGAAATTTGTCTTATAATGCCTGACCGGAGTATTACTGAATAATGCAATTCTTTTAAATGTGGTCAGTGTTACAGAAAATAGACTAAGGAAGATGAGGTAGTTCGTATTAAAATTAGTACTCTTACCTGCAATAGAAAAATACTGGATGCTCACAGTTTAAAGGAGAATTTTAATTTGCAAATGCTTTCAGGGGATTCAGTCCATGTTTTGCTGGCTTCTGGGCAGAATATCACAGCAGAAAAGCATCATGTAGAAAATTCTTACTTCATGTTATCACTATGTGCATCTAAAATGTGCCAGTAAGATAAAATTTTAAAAAATCACTACAAAAAGGAAAAAAAAGAAAGAAAGAAAGAAAGAAAATGTTTAGTTCATAGCAGCAGAGAAGCAGACCAGAGGAAAAGAATTAGAAAGAAAAGTGGCCAGGGACCAGATATCCGTACCCAAAGTCCTGCCTCTATGACCCAGGAAAAAGTGTGCTTTACTAGTCAGCCAGGCCTTCTTTAATACAATCAAAGTGACAAGTACTGATACACGGTCACAATATCTAAAATAGTAAGACTTAATATACTATATTTTATTGTGGAATATTTGAAATATGTAAAAAAAAAAATCTAAAAGACAATGTAACAGATATTTGTGTGGCCAGAGATAGTTATTTAGGATCCAATCCTTTTGACCTCTAATGTCATCTAACTCTGTCTGCACTAATGGTTACATTAAGATTGATACAGAAAACACAGCCAAGCAGAGTGATACAGGGCTAGGAACCAAGGACTTGCTGCACTGGCAAGTGATTATCTGTTTTAATTATTCTTCTCTCATTGCTGAGACAAAATGCCCAACACCCAAAATTAATGGGGAAGGTTCATTTAGCTCACAGTTTGTAGAAGTTTCAGTCCACAAGCAGCTGTGTGCAAAGCAGGTTGGCATGGCAGACAGGCAGAAGGCAGCAAGGTAAGCAAAGAATGTAGCAAGGAATAGACAAGCCTCTTTCTGTCCCTTATATCATATCCAGGCTGTCTTTAGGTTGTGTAGCATTCCCAGCATTAATCCCAGCACCCTTAATCCTAGTATCACATCCTTAATCTCAACAGAATTATGCCAAACCAATCAGTGAACTAATTTAGTAATCATACACTCTAGATGCAACCCTGAAAACACCCCACCTATGACTACATGAGGCTTTGAGGGGACATCTAGACACAAACCATAATATTATCCAAACCCACTAGAAGAAGGTAAAGACTGGTGGCTAAAGAAAACTGCTATCAGAATACAAGACTTAGCTATTACAAATTGTGTTGCTATGAACATGGTTGTGAATATATCACTGTGGTATGATGTTTTCAATTCTTCTGGGAAGATACCAAGCAGAGGAATAGCTGGATCAAATGGAACCTCTAGTTGCAGTTTTCTGAGGAATCTCCACACTGATTTCCACAGTGGTTGGACCAGTCTACATTCCCACCAACAGTGGAGGAGGGTTCCTTTTTCACAATATATTACAGTGAATCAAATTAACATGGCCCCTTAAACTAGAGTCAAGCATGATATTGGTATCAAAGGGTGAATTGTAAATCAAGAGGGTGTATTAAATCTGTACAATCCAAAACCATCAAATAGGCTGATGTGCCCAAACCACACTGTTAATACCTTCATCAGGTAGCATCGGAAGATGGAGGACACAGAAGGGTGTATATATATGTATATATGTATGTATATATGTATATATGTATGTATATATGTATATATGTATATATGTATGTATATATATACATACATTCATATATACATATATATGTGTATATATATATGTATATATATAATATATTTACATGTTTGTTTGTTTGTTTGTTGATGCTGGGGATTGACTGAACCCAAGACCCTTATACATGTTAACTGAGTGCTCTGCCATTGCACTACAACCCTCCCCACAAATATTTAAGTGCAAATATTTGAGATGTGGAAAAACAAACAAAATTGATGGCTTAAACACTTGAAGTATTCTCAATACAACTTCAAACTTAAGGAAAGGTATGGTACCTGAGTGAAATGTTTGCTTCATTTAAATCCATATTTTTGCTGATTCCTGAAGCATCAAAGAACAAGATCATTATTAATTTTATGAGACTTGTTTTATGGCCTAACCTCCAAATAATGCAACTCAAAACAAGCAAAAAAAAATAGTCCTGACGTAATTATTATGTCATTATTATTCTTCAAACAAAATTTTCAAGGAAAAAAAATTGGCAATGATTTCTTCTAACATTTTTACAAATTCAGTTCATGGACAGCGAATACTTATATCATTCTCCTAATCTAAGATAAAGTCTCATTATTTTCAAGCACGAAAAATGAATCTTATAATTTTCTGTCTTGCTAATTCCCTATTTATATCACTACAAATAAACATTCAAAGGAAAACCAAATTAAAAACTATATTAAAAATAATAAGCAGTTGTGAACAATGAACTTATTGGACTTGTTACAAGTTAGAAACAAGATGAAGTAACTACAATGCAGACTGATAAGAGAACTCTGCAAAGCCATGCTTCTTAGTGTTAGTTTAGTGGTTTCCTAAGGTCAACGGACAGTAGAAAACAAAGCTTTAATTAGATGATATATATTACCTCCAGTGTTGTTAAGTGACACAGGTCTTTCCAAGCCACATTTTTTAGTTGCTGCAACAAAAAGAGTGGCAAAATCAAAAAGTGATAGAATGAATGCCTGAGATTCCCACCACTGTCCTCTCACTTCGCCATGAGTCTAGCCACGTGCTGCAGCCTCCAGCGGGTCCACTAATGTAACATGTTGGCCACTGAAGAATGCTGCAGAACTTCATGAGACTTTGGTCAATTATTAAACTTTGGGCAGCCTAGAGAGACGCCTTGGCTGGATGCAGGTCACTTTATTTCTGGAAGTCACATTTGAAGGTATGTTTAAAAATGAACTTAACTCTGAGGATGCAATGCAGTATTGCTCAGAACACTGTCGAAAATGGAGAATAAGCTATGATAAACCTAGAGTGATAGGTAGTGTCTTGTTTGGCTTTCCTGATGCGAGGACAAAATACCTGGCATCGGCCACTGAGTGCAGGGTAGGTTTATTTTGGCTCATGGTAGGCAAGCACTCTACCACTGAGCTAAATCCCCAACCCAATTTTGGCTCATGGTTTTAGAAGCTTCAATTCATGACCAGCTAGCTGCAAGGCAGAAATATGACAGAAGAGAATGATGAAGGAAAGCTGCTTAGCTCACTTCTTCTGAGAAGCAAGGCACAGGGGAAAAGCCAGAGGAGAAAGGGACAGGGACCAGATATGGTCCTCAAGGGCCTCACGGTCACACTCTGTGACCCAAACACACACGCCCAAAATATTCTTTACAAATTCCCCTGACTGGTCCCTCAAGCAAAAAAGGTGATAATCAAGATTAGCTATCACAAGTAATAAAGAATATCTATATTTCTTATATATTTCTCTGCTCCATAGTTAATCATAGTGGAATCTTACAGAACTCTTTTGTAATAATGGAAATGTTCTATTGTAGCTTTCCAGCACTTGAAGAAGCCTCTTGCAACTGAAAACTTGATGTTTCAGTTTTATATATGTAAATGTAACTAGCTACGTAGGAAGAGTGCCTGCCAAATTGGGAAATGCTCTTTGATCTTAGAGAATTCGCCTCCTCCTCTACCAACATGAAGAACCAGACAGACAAACAAAAACAAACAAAAAGCATAAACAAAAGAGAAAATAATGGGAGAAAACTTCAAAATTTATTAAAAGTAATTTTATTCTACACAGCGCGGGAAGGAAATCTAAAGGATTATTCTTTGTGTCAACGTGCGAATAGGTTTTCTAATAGTTGAAATGTTCAGACAAGTGAGTGCAAAGTTTATACCCACTTGGTTTAGTGTCTAGGGCTTTGGGCACCTCTTCAAACAGAAGGCTATACAAGGAGTCGGTTGTGACTTTGTGCTGCTATAATTGTCCGTGGTCATTGGACACCAGAAGTCAGGGTATGGGCATCACTTTATATCGGGTAGGAATTCTTTAAGAATTATATTAGTATTCAGTACAATTAACAGGAAAATGGTCCTCGAGCTAAATACAAAGTCGCCGCTTAAACACATCATGTATGTACTCCTACTCCATGAAACATGGAGCGCGAGGGATTCTTGAGGGTTCTTGAGGCGGCTATAGAAACCGCCACCCACAGAGAAGAAAATGGACCCACAAGCCAGAGTTCAGTAGCTAACAAGAGTATTGGCTATCTTCTGAAGGTTTGTTCTCACTGAGCAAAATTTAAAACTGAATATTTATACTTTTCACAATAGCAGGTAGATTTTTATCAGAGACATTCCCTTCTCTTTTGCTTCCTTCTTAACCAAAATTGTTAGATAGAATTTATGTGTTCTTGAGCTGTAACTGGATTTCTTTGTGATTCACATACAACTTAAATAATTCATCATCTTATAAGAATATCTGTAGAAGGGAACAGATGTGTGTAGGAAGCTTCCAAGAAAAGACACAAAAGATTTATTTATGTACATAAGCATATAGTAGCTTATTGATGGATGAATTGATTTACAATGGTATTAACTTTCACAAATTTATCCTAAACTTTGGGAGAAAAAAAGAGTAAAACTTTTATACTTAGTACTAATGTTTGTTACAAATTTAACAGAAATTTTGTTTTTATTAATTTGTTTTTTATGGAATCGCATTACTCCAAATTTTGTTATATCATTCATAAATTATAATGTTACTGTGTTACAGATGAGTTTGTTTGTTTCTAGTGCTGGGATTAAACCCAGGTCCTCATGCATGCTAGTCAAATGCTCTACCAATTAGCTACATACCTAGTTTTTAGAGTTTATTTTAATTCAACCAAATTTACAAAACAAAACATCTCAAAATATTTCAGTTAATACGACACATGAAAAATATAGGCTATAGTTTTTCTGAAAGTTGATAATTTTCTTATACAATTATGTGCATTACAAAATATATTCTGTATATAGATTTCTCCAGTTCAGAAGAATACTGAAAAAAAATCAAATATCCCATTGTTTTATTAGTAAAGGTATCATAAAATAGCAATTGACTCTAAAAGCTCTTCCCTTTCCTGCTATCAAATATTCTTTGTTTTCACTTTTAAGATCTTATTTTTCCTTCATACAACTTAAAGTAATCCATGCGATTTATGAGTAATTCTCTGTATCATTTTATGTCTCATAGCTCTCTCCCATGTAGATATAAACTGCACCAGGGAAGGTGATGCTCTTGCTTTAGTCACATTGTATGATTGTGCTTAACTCAGTGTTTGACATACGGAAAGTGTAAATGGATAAGGCACTACCATGTGCTAAGCTCTGACCGGGAAACCTCGGTCCCAATCTGCTTTTCCAATTTGGGAACTGAACTCTATTCTCTTCCATAAGAAAATACGGCTACCTCAAGCCTGATGAAAGGATAATAGAAACAATTACAGGTTACGTTTGCACTGTGTGGCTTAAAAGGTAATTTAATATATGTTATCTGACTTGATAATCTCAAAATGTCTATGGAGTCATTTTGGCCATAAGTGATTTTGGGTGGCATTTATAGCAAGAGATAACTTTCCAAGCCTTGTGGCTAAGAAGGTAGAAGAGTTAGCTGACATTCAGACCGCAGCACTCGCTTTCTAGGGTGCTTCCCTTCACACTCTGCTGCCACAACAACCAGCGAACCTGCTTTTTCCAAATAAATGTAACCAGTCTAAGATAAAAAAAAAAAATAGAAGTTCCTAGTAGGGTCACAAAACACATACTGGTCGTGTTACCTTATAGCATAACTGCGATAACTGAGTGCTATCGTGTACCTCGAAAGGCTGACCCGGCCCGTGGTCCTGAGAATGGGACTCAGGGCTTTACGCTGAGTTGCACACCCGGATCTTGTTTGTCTGCTTTTTTGTTTGTTTCGAGAGGGAGGTCTTGCTAAATGTCCGGGCTAGGCTAGAATTTATAAACTTCTCAGAATTCTGGAACTATAGACATGAGCCACCATACTGAGCTAATGATTGATTTTTGATGTGGCGAAATAGGTCTATTCCTAATTATTCCCGCCATACCTGTCAACAAGCAGTAATGTTATTCTGCTTCTATCAGAAGTTCTTAGAGAACTTTAACCAGACAGAGATAATATGTATATGTATGTATGTATGTATGTATATATCGGGAAGAATGATGACAAAAGAGGTAGATAAATTCCAGGGAAAAGTCCTTGAAGAGAAAAGAAAAAAAAAAAAAAAGGAATGGAATTTAATGTCTGTAGGGAGGAATTGGTCTTTGTTATCAGAAGATACTTTCATTCTGTTGTAACAGGAAGACAAATGCAGAAATGGGAGTTAATAGGTTAGTGAACTTGGTTTCAAGAAAATGGTTTCACTTGGTTTCACTTTTATTTCTCAAAAAACTGAAAACAATCTCCTAAGCTGAGAGTACAGATTGAAAGTGGTTTTAAAGATATTGAAGAAAGGGAAGCTATGAAATTGATGGTAGTAAAGCAATTCTTTTGGAAAAATAAAATGGGATTGAAAACTGAATGCCTCTTTGAAATCTTGGATTTTAAATAAAATCAGTCACAAAAGCTTTGTAATCTTTTCTATCAATGCACGTTTCTGGCTCAAATGTAGCCTTTTGTTTCTCCTAATATTATGGTCTCTTTCTCAAATATTTCAGGAAAACCTACAAACTGTGCGCCCTTTTAGAATTCCTATTTGGCAAACAACTTTACATATCATTACAGTCTATTGATGCTTCTTTATCATTTGCATATATCATATAAATAGTATATTGTTTCTTTTTTATAGTAAAGTGGAAAAGATTTTTATGTAGCTTTTAAAGAAACTATTTCTCTTTATCTTTTAAATGAGTAGCTTTTAATAGTTTAAGCCTTGTTAATTCTGTTTTTACAATGTTTTTTACTCTCTCATATTTTTATTTCTCATTACTATAAGTTCACTCTTCCTTCATCTCTTGCTGGAAAACTACTTTTCCAGAAAGAATAGTTTAGTTGTTGAAGTAGTAGCCACAAAAGTCTTAAGAGGAGTCTATTTTTTTTAATGGGGTTTATTTTTATTGTACAATGCAATTCCATAAAGCGACTATACGTTTCAGTGCCTCAAAAATTTAAGCTGAATGAGATTCTGGGACCAGTGTTGGTAAGACTAAAATACAAAAACACCCTTCTTTTCAGTTTTTATTCCCAAACTTTACTTAGATGTGCTAGGAGAAAAACTCAATGAGAATTTGGAGCCCTAGAGCCCCAAAACTTCCTGTTCAATTTCTAGAGGAAAGAGATGGTTAAAAGTTGGGGAATATCAAATGGGTCGCCTGGGGAATTCGTTTATGTATTTTTGTTTTGTTTTACTTTCTTTTAGTTTTATTCTCTTCCGGATTAAAAATAGCCTGGCCTTTCCTCCAAGAAAATATTCTTAGATTTGGAAAGACCTACCTAGTTATATAAGATATTTAGTTAATTTTTCCTCACATCAGAAACACAGATAAAGTATTAACCTCACATGTGTCCACAAATTATTTTGCTAATCATGAGCACTGAATTCTAGATTATATATAAATAATTATGAGGATATTTAAGTTAAATTTTACAATGATCATTGTATAACTCAGGTGGAATTTTCACTGGTTTTGAGATAAGGTGCTGTGATTCAGTGTCCCATTCATTTAAATTGCCATTTTGTTAGAAATAGTGATTTTTTTTTTCTCTCAGAAGCCGACGTTCTGTGGACTGTTCACTAATGTCATTCACAGTAGAGCAGAAGGCAGCATTGGGCTCCATCCTGCTAAGGAAGCAGATGGACTCATTCCACTGGACCAGCTCTGCTCTCTGATTCAGTGTTCTAGGAACATAAAATTCATTGTAATTATAGTAATAAAAATTATAATAGCTAAACTTCCTTAAAAAAGGTCTAAGCCAAGCTCAGGTAAAACTTGCAAAACCAAGAAATTACTTTATGAAACACAGATTCTATGTTTCTATAAATGACATTTGAAGTCTAAGGTTATGTCACCGAAAGCATTAGAAAATGAGTTTTTGATAAATTCTTCAAGAACAAATAATAAACATACATACATGCAAGGACAGTCCACATATATCAATAAATATTTATATTCATAATATATTAAAATAATGAACACTAGATTCATACATACCTAGTAAGATGATTCCAGGCTGTACCCACAAAATATCAACTTGAGCATTTCCAAACACAGTTGAAATAATACGATATTTATGAAAAAGACATTGGAGTGATTTAATAACATAATTTCCAGGGATTCTTTGATTGCATAATTGTGAAGAATTTAAATTAAATTTCAACTAACCCATCCAATTGAATAAAATTATAAGGACTTAAGTATAGGTGTGTAAATATTGGCAAATACAGTACATTACTGGAAATTCAATTTCCTGTTCATTCTAATTATATATTTTAATGTTTCTCTAAAGCTGGATAAACTGGTGAGTGAAAAGCGAAGTTAGATTTGTACTTCGTCTTGAGGACTAAGAAAATAATAAATGCTTATAAAGCAACAATTACAAACATATTTTACAACTGAAAAACCCTCAACACATCGCTTATTTGATTGTCCTCATCATTAACTGGGGAATATTAGGTCATCATGCTTTATCAACAGAAGTAATGGTCAGTATATAAAGTGAGAAGTTTTAAGACAAATTGTGTTTTAAATAGTAAATATTAGGGCCCAAATCCAAAGTTGATCATTTATACATGTAGTATTTTTTCTACTATTCAATGAAAGCATTTTATATGGCGTTGCATCTTTAAAATGGCACATATTGGCCTGAATGTTATAGCAATATTTTTTTGTGATGAAAGTATGATTTTATAAATGTAGTGGCCCAATGTTTCAGCAAGCTCTATGTATTTTTAATGGATTTCTAGGAGCCAGGCCTTGTGGTACATGCCTGTAACACCAACACTGAGAGGCTGAAGTAGAAGGACTGCAGGTTTGAACCCAGCCTGGGCAATTTAGCAATTTAAGAGAGACTTTGTTAAAAAAAATAATAATAATAAATAAAATAAAACCTACATAGTAGCCTGATGTTTCAGCAACCTCTATATACAGGATAATGGGTGCCCAATGTTTTAATATCATTTCTTAATATATAGAAGGTCAACAACTCACATTTGTTGGACTTGACAATGTTTCAACTTAATAGTGTGAAAGAAATAGACATTTAGTAGAAACCATACTTGAATTTTGATTGTTTCATGGGCTAGCTTTATGCAGTACTATAATCTTTCAGGATACATACTGTACTGCCCAGTGAGCTGTAGCCTGCCATGAGCCCTACAATAAAACTGCCCCCTGTACTGTGTTACTAATCTATGATGGTCTATATGATGTATTGAGGGAATTTCAATTTACCCTATTTTCAATTCATTATTGGTTTATTGGAATGTAACCTGATTAGGTCAAAGAATGTCTGCATATTCCTAGAAAAATGTTTGGACTTGGGGGGTTGGTATTTAATGTTTTGATTCGACAAATTCTGAAATAGAATTCTGAATAGAATAATCAAAACATTATTCTGAAATAGAATTTGTAGTTGTATTTGTGTTTCCCAGTGGGCATCGAATAATTAAGAGATTAAACATTAGTCTGGGAGCTGATTAATTAATTCCCAAAATCTACTTCAGGCCAAGGAGGTGATTCATTTCTTTCACATCAAGACTCTGTTTCTCCCTTGATGCTGCTACAACTCGACACATTAAATATCATATGGATAACATTAAATTAAAGGTTTAGTGTAATCTTTAATATTCAAAAACAAAACCGAGGTGTGTATGATAGATCTGAAGCAGGTTAAGATGGAATGAAGGAGAAAACATAACACGAAGTAAATAATATTTTCAAGTTTTTAAGTGAAGAAGCTGCAAAATAAATCTATAAGTATTATTGTCAAATTTTCTTGCTTTGTCCTAATTTTAAAAAGTAAATAGATATTTGCTTGTGTGCTTATGAATTAAAACATGTCATATATGTGTGTACATGTAATCTTTGTGAGAAAGTGTATAATTGATAGTATACAAATAATACAGTATATGGTTTTAAAAGCAACAGTAAAAATAAAAGAAATTCAATTGTAAGTATAAGACCTATAGCGAGGGTGTAAAATTAGATACGCAGAGGAAACGTTTTTAAATTAAATTTGGCATCCAGTTGAAGATTTTGTAATTAAATGTTTAAAGATGGAAAGCACATTTCAAAAAAGAAACAGTTTAGCTGGAGAGAAACTACCTAATGGTTGAAAAATCTTCCAGTTTCTACTAGGGTTTTGGCTTTGTTTATTGCTAACCAAGGCATATTAATTTGAGTTGGAAGTTTCAACATTAATAAGGCACAAGTATGAATCTAATATGCCTGCTCCTCTCCCTAAATTTTTATTCTCTTCATCATTGTTTAATTTAGGAGGTTGACTCTGGTTATCATCCTACATTCAAAAGGAACTTTGAGGATATCATGTGCAGGAGGAAAAGCTCAGGAAAACACTGCTCTAATAGCAGTTTATTCATTGCTTTAACAAGGGACTTTGAAGAACTCCACTTGATCATTCTCAGCCATTTTTGTGTTTTTGTAAGATGTAGGTAATATTCCCTTTCCAGTTTAATTCCAAAGATCAAGGTGGTATCAAGGGAGCCGATAGAATGTGAACAACTTCTAGAAGTCTGGAAGCCTTTCAATAAATGAAAGTTGTTATCCTATGCCAGGCTAACCAAACTTGGCCCAGAAAGTGAGTATGGGGGGCTTCTGTGATGAAGGAATATCAACCAGAGATTCATTGCAGACTCGTTTGGAGGCAGGCTAAAAGGGTAGGTAGCAGCTCCAGTTTATATGATTATTTTAAGATCTGCTACTATAATCCACTCCTGCCCCGGATAGTCAATTTCAATTTGCACATTCACGTTCTTCTAGATATTGTTAACAAATGAACAAACATTCAAGGATTTTCTTTCCCTGAAAACATGATAAATTTTGACACTGTCTGTCAGTTATTAGATTTAATACAAGTCAATCTTGAAATTGAATATCAAGTTTATACCAGCTGCCAAAATTCTCAGTATAAAAGGTCAAAAATATGCTTAAATAAACACAATTTAATTCAATTAACTTTTGGCATTTGCTTATTAATGGGTTATTTCCCCCTGGAATATTATAAAATGATTACAGCTTTCAACTCATTTTCTGGAAAGTGACAGAATTTATAAATACCATCGGCCTTAGAAGTTGTAATTTGTGAAGTCATAATCCGTTTGTGAGAAAAGTCTAGTGTTGCCTACAATAAGAATGTGTTTAAGTACATTAACTGATTTAACTAAAACTACTATATACTGAGCACCTAGCTTCAGACTACAAAATCTGAAAATTTAGATATGATTAAGGTACGTTCTATTGTAATTATAGTCTCATTGCCTATTTAGTAGATGATATAAAGTACCTCTTGAACTCAAGTATCCGAATAATCTGGGATCCAATAAAATGAGGTATCTGTATTTCGTCTTTTTAAAATTATGTTATTGATATCAGCTGTACTTTCTTCACCAGACTGTCACGTCAATTAAAAAAAAAAAAATCACAGAAAGTGAGTAGCCTTAGAGTACTTTGTAACTTGTAAGGCATTTTACAAATTCCTACCCTGTTCTGAGCTCATCAATATGTTGATGACAGAATTTAGATGCGTTCACAAATTTAGCATGAGTTCAAAATTTTAATATTATATTCTTAATGTCCACTATTGAATCTGCCTTGTTAATGACAGTTCTATGCCAAACATCAACAAAATGTTAACATTCTTATTTTCCTTATTCCTCATTTATTGAAGCTCTACTCCTTTCAATCACGTAGTACACGACTTTTGTTAATTGTAACCTGTAACTAGTTCCTAGTGGTTTTAATCTACTGCATTAGCATGTCAGGCTTTTCCCATTAATTACACTCTTGTCTTTTGTAACTACTTTAGAATGTGAGGTTGGTAATGAACATGTGTGCTGTGTGTCTGCAGGCCTGAAGGAAAGGGTGATTCTTCCTAATTAGAACCAAAGAGGAGGAAACTTCGAAATTATTGTTTTGCTTTTACAAAAGATTCCAAAATAAAACTCAGAAAGTCATTATTTACAAGAGTGGATGGAAGGATCCTTGTTCTTAAATGTTTACTGTCATCATAATTCATGGAGATAAAAGGAAAAAAATGTTCAAATGAAAACTGTGTATGAATTTTCTACTCAAAAAGTTTGTACTCGGCTGGGGATTTAGCTCAGGGCTGGGGATTTAGCTCAGTGATTAGAGTGCTTGCCTTGTAAGCACAAGGGCCTGAGTTCGATCCCCGGCACCACAAAAAAAAAAAAAAAAAAAAAAAAGTTTGTACTCAAAGGATATTACTGGCATGCTTTGAGATACATTTTTTAATTTCTACCACATTATGCATTCTGAACCCCGAAAGACCCCTCGGGCTAAACGTTTGCCTCACTTCTATCCCACATGAACGGCCTTGCAAAGGAGACGTCCAGAGTTCCTCTTAACGCAGCTTGGAGGCAGATGTTACCTCACTTACGGGGAAGTAATTCTCTTAATGCACATCTTCCTGCTGTCAGTGGAGGGCGGGGGCGAGGCGGGAGAGGGGAGGCTGACAAATGATTAATATTTGATATTACGCAGTTTGAGTCTAAGTTCCAACTACTGAAATCTCCCTTTGTATACGACTACTACAAAAGAATGTGTGTGGGAATGTGTACGCATCTCTATGGTATTTCCAGAGCAATAGTTTGTTTTTACTGAATAAGCAGGAAAGCACAATGACAGTAATGATTAAAATGCAGAAGGATTTTGTTTTGCTTATATAAATACTACTTTATTGACAATCCAAATAGATTGTCTAATGTAGCCATTACATGTTGAATTACTTAGCTCAGCAGCAAAATAAACTGTACAACAATACCATTTTATCTTAAGGCTAAAAAGCATCTGAAAATATGGAAAGGAGAGAAAGAGAAAGCAGAAACTTATTTTTGCATCCTGGCTTTATATGAGTGAGGAATGTATGAAAATTCAATCAGTGCAGTATCCTTATTTTGTGTATGAGGTAGAACACAGTATTTCCTGAAAAAGGTGGAGGATGTTTACTTTTTCAGTTTCTCTTTAAAACTACATATTAATCTTCTATTTTACTATGCCACTTATTGTTTATGTTTTACACGTCATTTGATTATTGATTATGCATTTATATGAAAACATTATGTCAACTTGCAAATCAAGAAAGTGAAGTACATTCATTCGCTAATTCAAAAAAAATATTTAAAAATTGCTATCATATGCTAGGCATGGTTCTGAGCACTGGGGTGTGGCGCAGAGAAAATATACTACAATTTTTTTTTTTATGAATTTTATGTCCTATTGGGAGAAGCTTAGACTCACTGAGAGGAGTTCAGACAGTGGAGGGGGACTTCCCAAAGTTACATAGTTGTTGAGCGAGTTGACGTTTCAGATTAAGCCTTTTTTCCTCAGTTCTGTACTACTTTTATAACATGGTAATATAGATTATGTCAGAATAATGCAAACCTTCCATGATTTCCCATGGTTTGTGGGTCAAATATCATCTCTGCTAGTTCCTACCTTGTTTCAGTCATCTCTCTGTGCTGCAGCAGCTATGCTAATAGTTTGTTTGTGTCTGTGTATTTCCTTTTGGTGGGGGTGAGAGGAGACAGAGACCTTAGTCAAAAATTGGAGGAAGTAAAGAGACTGGAATGTATCGATATAAACTGCAAAACCAAAGAAATAGTACAAATAAAAGAAAGAATCCAAAAGGATCAAAAGTTCCTATTACACAAAGCAATAGTAGACTGTTTGTTTATCTGAAGGCTAAAGTAGACTGTTTATCTGAAGACAAATTCATATAATTCATACAAGGATAATGTTGATTTCATACTTTGTGAACATAGGTGTGGCTACATGGTCATATATTTCAAGGATAATCAATCCCACATGAGTTGGAGATAAAGCTCTTCTGAACATATATAAGGGAGGATTTCTCAGAACAGATAGTTCTCAATGCCATTTTAGAGTAAGGAAACCATTTCAAGAAAATAAAATAAGAAAAAGTCTCTCTAGCGCTTTCTTGCCAGGTGGATAAGTAGTGTTCTTCAGGCACAAAAGGACATTTAATTGCAAGAAGGTTAAACCACATTGTTACCCAAACTGCATAGGGACACAAGGGCCAAACTGCAATTACAGAATATAGTCACTCTCTGCTTTAATCACTTGAAAAAAAGAATCCACAGGGCTTACACATGTGAGTCACTCAGTTACAGTTAGAAAGCTGGTCTTTATAGGTGTGTGGGAAAGATCTAGGTCATAGATTCTAAGGTTTACTCACCATCTCCTCTCTCCTCTCTTCACCTTCTTCTTTGAGATTTAGCACTCCAAGAATTTCATGGTCTACGAACAGTAACTCTGGTTTGTCTTTTGCTTTCTCTATGCCTGTATCTCTTAATGTTGTTTGTGTCTATTCTTTTTCTAACTGGCACAGAAGAATTCCTGCAAGCCTTTGGGGACATTTAAACTGAAGGAATGTAACTAGGCACCCATAATCTTGACACTGTTCTAAACAGTCTCTCAAGAAGCTTAGCAAGCTGCTTAAAACTAACTGCTCCTTCACATACCTTCAATGCCATTGTCTTAAAAATGTTAGATGATGAATTAGGATAAATTATTGTGTTGCAAGAATTAAAACGAGTTCTTGTGAAAGCAAAGAATACCCTCTCATTCATTCCAGAAGATGTTTGCCTTAGTATACATAGACTCCTTCTTAATGCTCGAGCAATTGAAAGATTGCCAGAAAGCTTCTAATGGCACATCTGGAGCCTGTTAGGGAGAGTGTTACCATACAAACGTTCTGGTTCTGTCCGGCTGTGTACTTTGACACTAATGTGGATTATTAAAATATTTAGGGGATTTAATCATGCAACTTCTTCTTGATCTACACACTGCTAATCCCTCACTTGTTTTTGACTTAATGGCCATTTTGGCACATCAAATAGAAACAAATGCAAAGAAATGCTATGCATAGAAACTTCATGAGTGTAAATGTATTTTACAATTTAAGAAGCATATAACATATGCATAACGCCAAGTGCACGAATGTAAGTTAGGTCACATTTGAAAGGTCAGCTGAGTCGTATAGGCCAGTTTACTGTTCAACAGGGTTGAACGAACCTAATCTAATTTAATGTAAGACTTCTCCTTGGGGAGCAAATATGGAAAATTGCGAATTAATATGATGCTTTTGCATGTGTGACTGTGTGTTTTTGTGCGAAATATATTTCATGATTTATAAATACCTGATAGAAATTCTAAATAAGACAGCTATCTTTGGCTGTATTTTCGGTATAAATAAAACCTTAAGTAATCATGGTAAGAATGTTTCCCCACACTTTCCCTTAACACAGTACCTAATACATAGTGATTACTGACTGCTGCCATAATTACCATCACAGGCCATGTTAGCTTCCAAGGACTGCCGTAGCAATGTACCATGCATTGGGTTGTTTAGATAACTGAATTTGTTGTGTCCCAGTTACAAAAGTTATATGCCAAAATCAAGGGCATATGACCTTTGTAATATGGTAAAGGGCCATGCTCCTTCCAAGGTCTCCTTTCTAGCTTCAGAGGGTTGCTGCCAGTCTTTGGCATTTCTTGGCTTGTGACAGTGTTAGTTCAGTCTCTACTTCTGTCTTTCTATGTAATATTTTTCTATGTCTTATGTGTGTCTAAATTTCTTCCTTCTTGTAAGGACATCAGTCATAAAGATACCTGCCCTACTTCAGTAAGATCTCACAGTAATTTGGTTACATCTGTATAACTCTGTATCCACATAAGGACACATTCCCAGGTTCCAGGGAGGAGAATTACTATTCAGTCCAGTGCACATATTAAACTGTATAATTATTTCAAAGATATGACATATGTATTCAACAATAGCTACAAAATCCAAGTAGTCATTATTTATCCAATTGTAGATTCAGAAGTCACTGTACAAAACAGCTGCCATCCAACAAAGTTTTATTAGTTACTTGTTTCTATAAAACTTTCTTAAAAACTATTTGCAAGTCTCCCAAGAAAAAACCAGAAATTTTCATGATGTGAACTCTTAACAGCCATAACTGTAAATGGCTAACTTGAAAGGGTCAAAATTACTTTAATGTGTAATATATTCATTAGAAAGAGAAATATATTTATTTGAGCAGTACAATTAAGATATTCTGAAGAGAATATTCGATTATATTGTGAATTTCTTGAGATTAGTAGGAATTATTGTGCTCCTTACGACTTCCCGTACTTAGAAATTATTTGAATTAGATGTTCAGAAATTATTTAAATGGGCTGGGGATTTAGCTCAATGGTTAGAGTGCTTGCCTTGCAAGCACAAGGCCCTGAGTTTGATCACCAGCACCAAAAAAAGAAACCATTTAAAGATGACAAGCAGGATGTGGTGGTGCACACCTGTAATCCCAGTACTCGGAAAATTGAGACAGGAGGATCACTGTGAGTTCAAGGCCTTCCTGGGCTACATAGCGAATTCCAGGCCAACCTGAACTGCACAGTGAAACCCTGTCTCAATAAATAAATAAATAAATAAATAAATAAATAAATAAATAAATAAATAAGGATAGTATCTTTTTTCACTTTTTTTTTTTCTTTTTTGGTGCTGGGGATTGAACTCAGGGCCTTATGCTTGCAAGGCAAGCACTTCACTCATTTTTATTTGTTATACAGATTAATGTTCCATCATTTGAAGCTTAATATTCCATCATTTGAAGCTTAATCCCGATTAGTCTGATTTCTACCGAGCATACCACCAAACAGTTCTCTAAGGCTCCAACTTATCTCATAGCCAAATTAATGGTTACATTTGCTAGTCTTCATTTATTATTTCAACAACTAAGCATTGGCTAATTTTTGTTAGTCAGTGTTCGCGTCATATGGTCGTCACATGCATCAACAGGAGTTGGTACCTATACATAACACATCCTGATTTTTTGCTTCCTCTTTCCCACCTTTCCCTCCCCCTTTCCTTCCATCTCTTTGCCCCCTTCCCATTTGCAAATGATTTTTCCTCCTGTTTTTTATCATCTACTTTTCATTTTATTCTTTAAAAATTTTATACTTCAGTCTACTCATATAAGAGAAATCGTGTGATACTTAAGTGCATGTGTTTTATTTATTTCACCTGACATTAGGACATAAGGTGCATCCATTTTCCTGCAGATGACTCACGTTCATCTTTCTTTATGGCAGAGTGTGCTCCGTTGTGCATACATATTGCATTTTTTATCCAATCATCTGTTGATAGACACATAGGCCGCTTTGGAAATTTAACTATCATCGATTTTGCTGCTATAATCATAAATATGTATGCATCACTCTAAGGTGATGTCTTTAACTTTTTGAAGAAGATACCTTGAACAAGAATAGCTGGGTTGAATGGAATTTCTAATTTAGGTTTTTGAGGAACAGATGTATTGATTTCATAGTGGTTGCACTAGTTCACATTTCTACCAGTAATGTAGAAACATTCTTTGTCTTCATATTCCCACCAGCATTTGTTAACATTTGATTTCTTGATGTTATACATTCTTTCTGGAGTAAGATGAAATCTTAGTGGTACTTTAATTTGCATTTTTCTAATGACCAGTGATGCTGAATATTTTTTCATGTATGTGTTGACCATTTGTACTTCTGATAAGTGTCTGTTCATTTCAATTGCCCATACTTTTTAATTTTAGATTTTTTTTTACTTTTTGAAATTAGTACATGTTTGTCATACATAATAACATTCATCAAAGAGGAGTTTGTGCCTGTTTATAATACATTTTAATTCTTTTTGTTCCCATTTCCCTCCCTCCCTTCAACTCTTTTCCCTCTCCCCATTTACAAAAGTTTGTTTCCATTTTTTCCTTCCATTCTCTGTTTTCAAATCCCCTCACACACATTCCCCTTCCCTTTGAACAAATTCTTCCTACTTCCCAATGTCTGTCCTCCACTTTGCTCCTTATTTACCCGTTAGGCTTCTTGCACAAGAGAAACAATGCAATATTTAATCTTGTAGGTCTAGTTTATTTCACTTAAAATTATGATTTCAAGATGCATCCATTTTTTTGATAAGGTCTTTTACTTTAGGTATTTTTCTTTTTTTAGTTCTTTATGTATTCTACATCATAGTTTTCTGAGGAGTGACTGGCAAAATTTTTCCCATTCTATAGATTGTCTCTAGTCAGTAATTTCCTTTGCTGTGCGGAAGCGTCTTAATTTGATATAATCCCATTTGTTGATTCTTGATTTCAATTCTTATGCAACTGTGGTTCTGTTCAGATAGTCCTTGCCTGTGCCAAATCTTCAAGAATTTTGCCTACTTTATCTTCCAGCAGATTAAGTGTTTCTGTTTCAATATTTAGTTATTTTATCCATTTCACTCATTAAACATTCATGGCTTCTTTCACATCTATCTCTCATCATTTCCATATAATTTGCCAGTTACTTTTTATCTTCTCTGCTAGTCCCTCTTGGCCCTCCAGTCTGTGTATTCTTCAAGTATGTTTCTTCCTTCAACATTGTGTGCCTAGAGTCTATCTATGGAATTACAAGCAACCACATCATGTTGAAGGTACTCAAACTTACGTTTCTTTTTGAATCATCTCTTTTTTGTTTTCCTTTGGTGCTGGGGATCGAACTCAGGGCCTTGCTCTCGCTAGGCAAGCACTCTAACCACTAAGCTAAATCCCCAGCCCTTGAGTCATCTCTTTTAAATTGTAAACTTGATTTGCATTTAGTCTCATAAAAGAAAAAAACTACCCAGGCTTAAACAATAAAGGAGTTCAAGTTTTAGCTGTTGTAGTAAAATATATAGAAGTTATAGTAAAATATAAAAGCCTGGTACCATAGGGAATAAAGTCCTTATAATTCTGTTGAATTTTCCTAGTAAATGCACAAAAACATTGTTATCAAAAATTAGGCATTGCATCCTAGTATCAGAGAAAATGAAAAGAAAAATGGTAAATAGGATAACTGTGGAAATTACTGCTCAAACTGAGACAGTTTAAAGGAAAAGGTCATGTGGAGCCCTCACTCACTTTTTACAGAGCTTTCCCCAGATGCTTATGCAGAAACTACCAAGCACAGTTTTGGTCAAAATTCCTCTTCAGGGTACTTTTGGGGAGTGGGTGGCAGTGCTAGGGACCGAACATGGGGCCTTGCACTTGCTAGGCAAGCACTCTACACTTGAGCTGAATGCCCAGCCCCTAGGCCACTTCATAATTTAATAAGAGTATAAATAGTTTTAGCTTGCTTTAATTGGGTACATATTTTGAATTAGGTAGATTGCAGCAAAATAAATTCTGATAGAAAAAATGACTGGGAAATAGGAAGATGTTAATAGCACTTGATATTCATATAAATGTAATTGATTTACTATGGTATTTCATAAATGTCTAAAATGTGCTGTGTTTAAAATGAAACCCTTTCTTTGTCCTGTTTTTTTTTTTCCCAATCCCAAACCCACTATAAAATCTTGTGCCATTCAGTAAAGAGAACCGAATATTTTATCCAATTTTGCAATCTAGAAATGCAGGAATCTTGTAGCACTTTTGCCTTTCTGTCAATCTCTCAACATAATTGCTAAGCAAGTCCTATTGACTCTCCCCTAACCTGCTTGAATTTCAGGCTTTATCTCCTTCTGCTTTGTCACCCTGAGACCAAGCCACCCTCATCTTTTCGGCCATCTCATTGACCCAAAAGATTAACTTGTGTCCCTGTTTCTGCTCTTTCCCCTGAGCCCTATTGTATAGCTTTATTCAGGAGCAATATTAGATCACAATAGTTCTCTTTTTAAACCTTTTAATAACTTTTTTAGCAGAACAAGAGTAAAATCCAAACTTTCTACCACATGTCTACTCTATATATTATTCTATTATCTTTTCTGTCAACTTTGTTTGATTTTTCTTTGCTCGTTCCTGAAAACTGCAAATATTTCCTCTTTTATTCCCTTTTTTGCTTATCTGACTCTGTAAGATGTATGTCTTTTAGGCATAAACTTTGTCATCTTTACTCTTGTACTGCAGCAATTTCCATGGTACCCAGCAAATAGTCGACATTAATAAATATCTGTTAAATGAATGAAACAATGTCTCATCATCTAATCAAATAAAGCCTCACTTATGTCAAAATACAATGAAAAGTGTGTAGAAATTCTTTCCATCTTACTATAAAAATGAAGCAGAGAGCTGATGTCACTATCGTTTTCCCCCAGAAATTATCCGTATTTCCCTCACAACTACTTTTTCAACTGCTAGAATGGACCACAGTTTTCCTCTCTCTCTGTCTATCTGTCTCTCTGTCTGTTTCTGTCTCTCTCTCTCTGTCTCTCTCTCTGTCTCTGTCTCTCTCTCTCTTTCTCTCTCTCTCTCTCTCTCTCTCTCTCTCTCTCTCTCTAAACAGCAGGGGAACATCATTAATGTTTAATATTTGAGCACAGGCCAAGGTTTCTGTTTGTAAGTCTCGGGGGAAAGAATTTTGATAATTGAATGATTTCCGGCAGGGAAGCACATTCCCAAATCCACATGCGCTCATGTCTGTCCCAGTCTCCACTGCCAAGAAGCTTATTTATTCTGTGTCTGGGGCTTTCCAGTTTAAATAAGTCCTTCTGCCTCATTACTGTGTCCACTTGTATTTGGTGTACAAATTATTTTCTCATTGATTCCATGCCATGGCTTGTTACTTGAGGACTATGTCTTCAGCTCGCGTAAGTGCCAAGGTTTCTGTGAGCATTGTAGCACAAATTATTAAACAATTTTTCTTGTTGTGGATTCGAGCTAAAATAAGCTTCTAGGCTATTTATGATCAGCAGCTGAAAAGCTTCTGTTGTCAGCAAAACTCGAAATAGCAAAAGCAAGTTGGGGAGTTTCCATTATTGCTTTTCCTTCTCTCTCTGCCTTAAAAAATATTTATTTTGTGTCGCTGCAACAGAGTTCACATAATAAATGTACTTTTCTACATTTGCATTGGCAATGTACATTCAATTGCAATGATTTCCAAACCCTAAATTTGTTTGTTCCAAATGCATGGACTTTTCCTTGCTTCTTAAATCTTTCCAGCCATCTGAACAGGATGCAGTTAATAAGCTGCCATTGATGAATCTGGTTTGGGCTCAGGCAGTCAGGACAGTAGGAACTCATTCTTGTTGTTCTTAATAGTTGAGTCTTTTGCAGTATGTGCACCAAGGAACAGTTTAACTGCATATATATTGCAGTTTACTGGATATAACTATGCCATTAAACTCTGCCACATTTGTATTGTGATAGTTAAAAAGTTCCGTTTGTGTTTAAATCTCTTCCTACCATTTTCTCTATCTTGGTTCTTGCAAAACTAAAAGGAATCTTTAAAATTTTATTCATAGTTTTATGCAATAAGAAGATGTAGAAGGTCCACAGAACATTAGATGGAAGAACAATGAAATGAGCTGAGGATTTCCAAACGAGTGTGACATTTAGAGTAACTTGCAAATATTTAGTACTTTTTTGAGTGGGAAAGGTGATTTATATGGATTCATTGGATTTAATTGTCATGAAATTCTAGGGATTCTAATTATATATGGGAATATACACTTTCGACCTATCTCACATCTAAAGAATCGAGGCACAAATGACATAAACAATAGCTCAAAATCACACAGATAATGAAGGCTAAACTGGGCTTCAAACATATTCAGGATATCTCCTGAGTGCCCAACAGACAGACCTTAGTAAGTATTAGACCTGGATATTAGCTGTTATCTGCTTAAGAAAATGGAGAGAATATTTCTAGAAATACCATAATGTCCAATTATAGTCCAAGATGTCCAGGGGTTGATGGAAACCTCTGGTGATTCCAAATTTCACACACAAGCACTGCAGTACCACACAGTGGATCTGTTAACCGAGACAGCTGCTAAGTGACTATGAGCAGGTAACATAGACAGCATAGCTATGTGCTCAAGGGATGGTTCATTGTCTGGATGAGATGTAATGCGGCAGACAACATGACAAAGCAGAACCGTTCACAAATTAAGACTTGTACATTTCAAACTGGGGCTTTCCATTTCATAGTTTTTTATCTGCAGTTGAATTCAGATAACTGGAATCTTGGAAAGGGAAATCATGGGTAAGGGAACAATACTGTAGGTTTGAGTAGGCTTTCCAACTTTGCAACTGTGCTAAGAATGTCCTCAACATTCCTCAGTATGAAAAAGAATGTTTACAACAGTAATGAGTATTCGTGTTATTTGGACGTATTACAAGGATTGCTTAAACTTGGTTATCAGCTCCACAACTAATGAGGCATAAAATCTAATTTTACGTCAGTTTCTTCATCTGTAAATTAGGGTAATGTTAAAATCTACCTAATGTAGTTATGGTGGAACTTAAATGACTTAATCTAGAGAGAAACAAGGAAGACTAACTGGAATATCAAAAAGTCATGTTTTAGTTGTCCAATCACTCCTAAGAATTTTGTTTATCAGCTAGAAATTTTAAAATGGCCAAGACTAAATACTACATCTCTAGATACAAATCAGTTTCAGCTACTTTAATTATCACTTTTAAAAGAATATAGTGCACATGCTTTAAATATCTGGTACCCAAAAGATGGTTTAAATATTTACATTTCAACTCATCATTGGGCTTCACTTAACCTAGAACCAATTGAATCAAACAAAGCTAGACCCCACTAATGAGAAAAACATATTTAAAAGTGACCCCTAATGAGATTATAATTCTGTAAATCAGTCTGCATTCTGTAGGGAACATACTACTTATTAATAAAAGGCAAGATTTTTCCATTATTGCTTCTTTCAGCTCAGGGTAAACCTCTCCTGTTTAGTTTTGACTCTGTAAGTCACTTGTCATCATACATGACAAAGCCCTTCCCCGAGGTCTCCAGCGAAAGGAACTGGCGGTTTTCCTAATGACGCTTCCTTTATTCCATGTGCCTTCCACGTTGTACCTTTGCCTGTTTCTTTTGCATTTCTTTTTCTTTGGCTGGAGTCATGGCCCGATTTTTTACAATTATTTTCTGTGTAATATCTTTCTCAGGGTTCATACTCCCCTAATCACTCCACCTCTCCATCTGGGAAGAACTCAAAATTGGCCAGCTGTTTCCTTCAGCCAGCAGAAGCCAGGCCACCTTACAGTCCCCACAGTCTCAAGGAAGAATGCATAAAGGAGCAGAAGGGAGGACACAAAGTCTGACTTTACAGTTTGGGGCCACATCCACATAACACGAGCGCAATTTTAAAAGATCCATTACAAGTCTTGTATGAAGAATAAATTCAAAAGGATATGTAGATTTCTCCCAGTAGTTTTCCATATGAAAATATTTTGTTTGAAATTCAGTACTAAAGAGTATCTGGAGTTAATAAAAAGAAAAATTTATTCTGTCCAGATGAATGAATTTAAAACCAAATTTTCTTACTGAAGAATAACAGACTATATGATCTTTTGAAAGCAATGTTAAATGGATCCAGTGGTTTTAAAAATATATATGTTATGACTGGATATGTCTTCTTGCATATTAAACATTTAAGCACTAAACCAAAATTTAAACATTTTCGTCATATGTGGTATTTAATTTAAAATTCACTTGGGCAAAATTCTTGATATTCATTCTTGTGACTTATAACCAGAATGTTAGAGTTAACACACTGTTTTCAGAATTCTCTTTTGTCTTAAAAGAAAAAGAAAAAAGGAAAAATAAACAAGTTATAATTGAGCAAAGAAAAAGAAAAAAACAAAAAACACTTAAACATTTTCTATAATATTTATTCATATATATAATATACACATGCACACACACACACACATTGAAATGCAGACTATAATAGTCCTTTTAAACCCAAGGTTTGTATTGCTTAGCTTCACATACAGAATCAGAGCATACATAACCGTAGATAACGTCTTGCATTCTTGGATCCAAACATATCCATCACCTATTGCTTTGAGCACAGGTATATAGCCTGTGGGTATAACTGTGTGGTGCTAACACACACACCAAAGTTTTTATGGAAAACACATATGACAACCCTTATGTTGTCAAATCAAAGCACAATAACCTTAGGGACAAATGGAGGATTTTGAGGTAAACCTGTGCACCGAAAGTGCTTTCTGAAGACAATGTTTAAAGTATGATCCTGAGGCTATATCCTGAAGTGTGTAGATTAAAGATGGATTTTATTTGCAGAGGCATCCTCTCCCTTCAAGGGCTGTTAGAGGGAAATTTCCTTGACGTAGACTTTCACAAATTTTTGTTACATAAAATTCAGTAAGTATCTACCTGAGTAATACAGAGAGGAGAGAAATGGTCAACCTAAGAGATGTTTGATTACATGGCACGACCAGGGCTGTAAGAGGGAAATGAACCAAGAAAGAAGAATATATTATTTTTTTAAGGAAAAGGACACAGAGAGTGGAGACGGATAAACTGCCAAAGGCCTAATAGAAATATTGAGAGAACGAAAAAACAGTGAGCAGGAAGACATTGCAAATACTCGGTGAGTGTTGTTATTCTCAACATTAGGAGAACACTGACCTGTGTAAGAACTGATTTTCCCCCTTCAGGTAGGCAAGACTTTTTGCTTGTGGACTAGCTTTGGGCAAGCAGTAAAAACTAAAGTGTACATTGAAAGGAAAATTACATACAGCGAATGCCACAGGCCACTCTGCTGGGGGTTATGATGGAGTTTACAGCATTCCAGCTGCCCGTGGGGTGCCCAAAAGCAGCCTCTACGTGCAGCTCCCGGCCTAAGTGCAACTAGGTCTACAGACTGCGGCAGCTTCCCATCAGCTGGAGTTCCCTCTGAGGAAGGAACATCCCGTCCACTCATCCTTGTGTCTCACTCTGCTTCATAGATGGTGCCCGATTATGCAGCATTTGCTGAAATTTAAAAAAAGAATGTAGAGAATTTCTTAACCCAGAAGCCCACATTCTATAAAATATTAGGCTCTTTTTAGAATTGTCAGGTAGACATCTATTGCTGCCCATTGAGGTGAAATAACAAAAAGTATCCTTCACTTTTTAAATATCTGTATCCTGGAAACTCTGGTTTTTAAGCTTTTTATTTTTTTTTTTGAATTATTTAAAAATTATATCTATTTTAAAATACTTTTGAAATTACATTTGTTATTAGTTTACATTGTCAATCATTTGATATATATGCTGAGGAAGTGAGCATTGTTAGCTATTTGAGGTTAATAGGCACAAGAATAAGTTTTCACAGCCAGGCATGGTGGCCCATGCCTGTAAAGCCAGCACTCGGGAGGCTGAGGCAGGAGGGTTTCTGTGTGTTCAAGACCAGCCTGAACTGCACGGCCAGACTCTGTCTCAACGCACTCTCCCCAAAATATTTTTTTCTCATTGAGGATAAGTGAAATAAATAAGATATAGGAGGTTAAATATCACATGATTCTATGAGAAACCCAAAGTATAAATGATTAGGTAACAAAATAAAAGATAGACTGCAGGAGACATGGAGATAGACTTTGTGGAGATGGGAAAGGGCTTTGCGAATGGGGGAAAGTGAGAGGGAAGAAAGGGAAAGAGGAAGTAAAAATGATCCAGGTGTGATATGTATATGTACCAATTCCCAATAATCAGTGTGCTTGTTTTGTATAACAAACATGTACCGATAAAAAGGGAAGAGAAAAAAAGTAGGAAAAGGGATTATATTAACCTAACACTCTGGAAGGGCACATGCACCTAAAACTATCTATTCAAGATAAAATAAATAAATAGATACTAATGGATATAACTTTAAAACGCTAGATTTAGAATTTTAAAATGCTCTCCTAACACATTTGTATGTGTAGTATAAAAACTGTAAATGTTCACAGGCCAAAGCCTTCAGTATTGGATCACTCAGCACAGGACCCAGGCATGCTATCACAGCAAAGAGCCAACATAGTGTATTAAATAAGAAATTCTTTTTTTTTTATATATAACAGTCTGAACACAGACTCCTTTTATCTTGTTCCTTCTGCTGTTCTCAACATAGATTTCTACATCTTGTGCGAAAGGAGTCGTTCCGACTCCTACCATCGTGTTCACACCCCAGACACATTAAAAAGTGAAAAACTTGTGGCACAGGGAAGTTGACTGTATCCTTAAGGCTACCGTACAATGTCTGCACAGCTTTTATTTCACAATTTAATGCTAAAACACAATTACATTTCTTACCTAGCCACAATGGAGGTTGAGAAAGGCATCTTTTATTAAACACACATGCGGACACCCAACAACACATACACCACTTAAAATTTAGATGACTGATGACCAAAACAGTGAGAAATTAGACAAAAGGTGCAGCCAGCCATGCCTCTTAAAAGAATTGAAGTCACGAGTGATGTGATGTAGAAGTTGCTTCATTGTTCTAATTCTTGCCTTTTAAAAAAATTGAAAAATAATCATAATGCTAAATGTTCAGGGAAGTTACACATGAATCATATTATCATAAAAATTGGCTGATAATATGTAGTACAGAGAATAAACTTAACCCAATATTGCAGACCTATGATATATCAAAATTCTACCTTTTATTAAGAAATAATAGCATATAATAGCTGATGATTAATGAGAATTGGCTATTTGCCAGGCACTGTTAAGCCTATCCAATGTATTAACTTATTTAATTTTACTACATCTCTTTGATATGTTACTATTAATATCCCAGTTTCAAGGATTAAATATAAGCCAAAAAAGGAAAGAAGGTATTTTTCCTTTTTGAGTGTAAATGCTTTGATACTTGTATTTTCCTTTTGTAAGAGGTACTAGATGACAGGGTGACCATATGGATGACTGACAATCCAAAACTTACACACAAAAACAAGATATTCAAATGATTGTTTTCTTTTGGAAGGAACCATTTCCTCTAATGTCATTTCTATGGACCAAAACATTCTCGACACTCTTTTATTGCACCTTTCTAGAGAGTCTGTGTCATAATCCTTTAAAAATGTTTAATGATGAAAAATACAGTCCTTAAAGGATGATTTTGCTTGTATTTTATGTTTAGAAACAATGAGGTCTTTCAGAGAAAACCTTATTGCAAGGTTAGGGGAAACCAACAGTTGTCAAAGGAATGTTCTTATGAATTAGTGATAACATCGCTCTTTTGACAGGTAAACTGATTATTCAGGTATAATTTCAATATTTAAGGGTTAAATGTAAAAATTAAGTGTATATATTTTTGTTGTAAAAAATCCACAGAAGTGTAACAACACTAATATTTTGGAGGCAGAATGTATGCATGTCGGCACGCGTGTAGGCATTGCAAATTCTGGCTTCACATTTCTCTCGGCTGATTTTCAAGCATGAAGTAACTGAAAGGTCAAACGGGTTTAAATATTTTAACATATTATTCTGCTAAAACACAATCTTTTGTTTGTGTTTTTACCCATGTTAATGATATCCATCTTTCCTTTAAAAAAATAAAAGAAGGAAATGTCATTTGTGACAAAATGGACGAACCTGGGGGATATTATGCTAAGTGAAGTAATCCAGGCACAGAACCACAAATACTGCATTATCTCACTTACATGTGGAATCTAAAGAGCTGAACTCCCCTTCAGAGAGTGGGCAGAGTCAGGGAATCCAGGGGCCTGACGGGGAAATGGTGACCCCGAGTCCACTCCAGGAAGTGGGCAGTGACAACTGGCAGGGAGCAGAATGAAGCTGCTTGTAATTGCAGTGACCTAGAGTCGCCAGAAAGCTATGAAGATGAAGAAATTAGATGTACACACTTAAAACTAAAAGTCTCCTGATCGTAGGCAACAAAAAAGCACTCACAGGATTCACCAAACAGTGATGTTTCAGTTATTTTTCCAACCATTCATTTGATCTACAGTGCTTCTAATTATTTTGTACTTTTATGTTAACTTTTATGTGATGTTCGTTAAATTATAAATATCCCTAAACGTTTTAAATATATTTGTAGCGTATCTATTTTGCAGCATCTTTTGTATATTTTTACATCTACCCTGATTTGCTGTTACTACTTATCTCCTCAGAAATGTCACCAATAATTCCTCTTCTTCGTTAATTGAGATTTGATCCTAATTCAATACTATTGGTTAGTATAGTGCTAAGGAGAAAGCAGCAAGAAATGAGACTGGAAAATACGCTGTTGCTTGATCTCATAGGATTCTTGTGCTGGGCCAGGAGTTTTTCATTTTATCTCCAAGTGAAATTATAGGATATACTTTCCTATATGACTAAACCATTCTATATGACTAAACCAAACTGTGGTAAGTAAGTTTGGAGTAGAGGCCTAGAAACTCGAGGCAAGAAGGTCATGGTGCAAGCAACAGACAATAAAATCTAAGCAGATCAGAGATATTGGACATGTAAAGAGGAAACAGCTTTGAAATAACTAAGGAGTTAAAATCAATAAACCTTGGGGCCCAGTTGCATCTAATCAGGACCTGAGAGGGGGAAACGTCAAGGGTGATCTAGGGATTCTTGCCCGGCTGTCACTATAGTGTCACGTAGCTCAGCTGTATGGAGCACTTAACCTCAGCCGAGTAGTCAGCCAAGGTCTACATACTTACATACTTATTTGATGCCTAAGCAAAACTGTCACTATCTACTGTCACTATCTACACATTATAAAGGAAGACAATAAAACTTAAAGATAGTAAGTAATTTTCCAGGTCTCGAAGCCAACCCATGGCCAAATCTTGAATTTATATCAAAGGGCTATCGCCTTTGCTTTAGAAGATGTGAAGGACCCAAGCTTGAATATTTCCTGAGAACAGGACTTCAGAAATTTTATTTTGGAAGTCATAGAAAGGGTATTCAATTTCGAAACTTTCTTTTTTTCATTTTTTTTTGTTTGTTTTGTTTTTTTTGGTGTGGTTGTTGTTTGATTGTTTTGTTTGTTTTATTTTTTCCAAAACATTTTGAATGTAAGGGTTTTCAGTTTAAAAATTAGGACATTGAGCCAGGCCTACCAAATGAGTTCAAAGCTAGCCTGAACTCCATTTGAGACCCTGTTTTAAAAAAGCAAAAGAAAGAAGAAAGAAGGAAATAATGAAGGAAGGAAGGAAGGAAGGAAGGAAGGAAGGAAGAAAGAAGGAAAGACCTTGCAAGCATGAGGCCCTGAGTTTGATTCCCTGTACCAAAAAAATAAATAAATTAAAAAAAGAGAAACAGAAAGAGAGTCATGGGAGGAAGTAAGCGCGAAGGAAAGAAGGAAGAGAGGGATGAGGCAGGGAGGGAAGAAAGGAAGAGAGAAAGATGGACATTGGAAAGAAAATAGAATATAGAGAATATTTTCAGGAACCTTTATGTTATACTTACAAAAATCTTATTATTACCATTGATTTAAGTGTACTATAGATAACATGCCTACTTCAGAAATTGCTAAATTACATTTAAAATCCAGTAATACTCATAAAGAATTAGAAGTATACTAGACTTATGATCACTTGGCTTCATAATTTTGTTTCTTCATTTCTTGTGGCTATTGTCAGATATGAATCAACTTGTATTTCCAGGAGTAACAGAAAACCAAAGCTTTACCAATGCAAAAAGCAAATGTAAGCTGGGGATTTAGCTCAGTGGTTAGAGTGCTTGCCTAGTAAGCGCAAGGCTCTGAGTTCAATCCCCGGCACCAAAAAAAAAAAAAAAAAAAGCAAACGTAATCAGAATTTATTCTGCCAAGACCTAATGGCATGACTCATGTAGATCATACTTGGCAAAAGACCACACTGCATTCTTGGTCCAAAATCCTGCTAACAGTCTCTGCTTTACCATATCTGGCCGTATCGCTACAGTATCAGCTCCCGAGTATGCTTCTTGCATCCTAATCGGGTGAACTGGATTATGGTGTTATAGTGCTGCTATTGCTGGAACTATTTGTATCCAAGAACTGTGCTTGATAAAATTTTTCTCAGAAAGTTTATTCACTTTTATATCTTTGGTACTTAGAAGTCACAAAAGAATACCCAACAAAGTTGACTTTTTCTGCGTCGTTTGCCAAAAAGTATTTGACAAAAGTGCAGTGTGTGATTCAGAAAATGCCCACTGGAGAAATTGACTGCAGCATTTTTAGCAATATCTGCAGCTGAAATGAAAGGTCGTTCTCATCAAGCATGATACGTTCTTCACCCCTGGATATTTTGATTCTCAGCTGCTTCTGTTTCCTCAGGGTGTTTCTGAATTTTCATACATTTTCCAAAATACAGTCACAATTAAATAGCATTGGGCTTTATTAAAAAAAAGAAAACTTATTTCACTCATCTTTATTATTCTTCTGTGTCTTGTTGAGTCAGTAATTATAGTTTTAGCAGCTTGGGATGCTTTACAAGCTCCTCTTTTTAATCAGTTTTAATAATAAAGGTTAAACCTTAGACTGTCTTGCCTACCATAGTAAAATTTTAGTGTATATCTAATATTCGTTCCTCATCTGTTTTCATTTAACTCGCAGTGTCAGCCAGTACCTCGAGTCTGTATGCTCACTATATTTAATTTCAAATAACTTCAAAAAATGCACATTGTCCTCTCTCCTTGTTGCTATTTTTCTTAAATATTGAACTTCTACATAGCACAATGCATGTGTTTCCCTTTTCTTTTAGTTACAGCTCTTTAGACAAGCTACATCTAGTGATTCATTGTTCCAGCAATCAATGCACATTCAATTTGTGATGATAAAGAATAATTTCCCTAAATAATATCTAAAAGACTAATAGTAAAATGACTCATTCAGTGAAGTATTATGTGATGTGTAAAAGAGATCACGTAATGGAGAGAGTGAGAAGAAAGGTCAAATGGAAGTATTTAGGTGGTTTGGAGGTCACATAAAGCAGAGAAGTCAGATAGTGGAGGCTTTTTTTTTCCTTCAAATTTGGCAATGTCTTGAGAGTTTGTGTGCTGCTAAAAAGGGTCTGTATTGAAGGAGACATGGAATGTATGGGAGATATATCTCTTCGGCAGAAATCTAATGACCGGAAAGAATAAGAAACGGGTGTACAGCACATCTTTACAGGGGGGTTAATGAATAACTTTTCGATAATAATAATAATAATGCAGAGAAGAAGAAGAGGAAGAGGAAGAAGAAACATGTCCAACACAGACACGGTGCCATTTCTCCATCTAAGCCTTTGTCTTCAATTATAAGATAAGCAGATATAATGTCAGCAATGTATCACAGCTTAGAAGAAAAAAGACCAATACTGCAAATAGTTATAGTGAAGACAATGAAAAAAGTTAACCTCATTTATTAAGGTCCATCTCCAAAGAAACAATTAAGTAGCTTTTTAAATAAGCAATTTAAATTTAAAGACAAGGTGATACCTTCTGTGCATGTATTTTAAAAGGTATATATTGAAAACCTAAGAAATTGTCAAAAGAAACTCAGACTTGAATGAATAACAACTTAGAATAAGGTGGCGGCAGCAAGAATAGTTCAAAAAAGGTTAATTTGTTTAAATGTTGGGGATGAAAAAGACTGCACAGAAAACTAGTCAGCGAATGAGGAAAGGTGAACTTATACTTCGTACTGGATTGCCAATTATTTCACTTAAGTTTTGTGGAAGATTCCTGCTGACATTGTGGGGAGTTATTTGGTAATTATTAAACTAGTAGACAGTGTTTGTCAGTTTTAATTATTCTACTCTTGGTTTTCATTTTTCATAGGAATTATTTACGTTTGGTTTAGTTAGCGCAGTAGTTCTCTCATTGATCATACTTACAATGACTTTCAAAATTGAACACCATGGAATATCTCATATTATTATCACTGTTTTGACTCATATAAGAAGTTTTTTTTTTTTTGTAATGTGCTCTAAAATTTAATTTGAGCTTTCTAGTAACTTTAAGAGGTAACCTCAACAAATATTTTTGTATTTTTTTTAAATACAGCAATCTTCAAAATTTGTTTTATGTATTAAACATATGTTCCTGGAAAGTAGATGCTGTGATAAAGGTTTGCATGCAAGAGATAAATTGAGGCATGTCCTCAAGATTAAAAAAATAAACTGGAGTGGAGGAGGGCTGAACAGGAAGCAAAATGGGACCGGACAGACCTAAATTAGCAGAAACAGAGGCCAGCAATGATGCTACAGGAAGATATAAAAATGGAACACCCTACAGATTTTTCCCAAATCAGGGTTAAAGAGCCCACACCGACCATTAATTTGATTCAGATTGTTCGTGGAGAACGGGTATGACCTTGGACGTTCTGGTTTTTCAAAGTCAAGATCAAGTCTTGTGGTAACACTAAGCTGAGTCTCACCTCCATCCAGCAGTTACAGTGTGACCTCTGGAGAGGGATTCACACAGCACGACAGGTACCCCTACTGTTATACAGTTAGTTATTAAGAAGATACCCTCCCTTATTGTTCCCCATTCCCCAGGATCACTCTCAAATGCATCTACTTCTATCTCTTTTAAAAATATGAATGGACAAACAAACAAACAAATAAGTTCTCATAATGGAGAGGAAGGGCTTTGTTGCTTCTGTTGATGAAATGTGAAGATGGCAGAAGGGGGATAGAGAAAATGAAGTGTCAATAAAGCACCAATAGACTCTGTTCTAAACAGTAGTAATAATACAAGATCTATTTGATGGTTTTTAACCTTCAGTAGCAAACTACAAAGCATTGAGAATAATAGCAATTTGGGCTGGGGATTTAGCTCAGCGGCTAGAGTGCCTGCCTCACAAGCGCAAGGCCCTGAGTTCGAGCCCCAGCACAAAAAAAAAAAAAAAAAGAGAGAGAGAATAATAGTGATTAAAGTGTAGCTGATGCAGGAGTTGAGAAGTGGAACTGAGCTCGGGGTTAGAGGTAACTGAGGGTGTCAAGGGCAGAGAATGCGAAGTTCTTGGCTCTGCTTCTCCGTGCACATCTTAGATTCATTACAGTTCAAATGTCACATTTAGAAACAAGTAAGGAGCTGGGAAGTTTTATTCCTCTTCCTGCATCTTCATCTCATCTTTATCCTTTGTCTATTTTCCGCTTTAGGAATAAACCATGAAAATGCAAATTTGAACCAAATCTTCCTTCTTGCCCATCTTTAAATCTTACTTCGACTTTAGCATCGAAGGACATATACATAGTATTATATTTATATTGAGACTAAAGCAAAAGATATCAAAATTAGAATAAAGGAGAAATTTGTATTTGCTATTTTGAATATTATTGCAAAATGATAAAATTAGAAAATGTATGCTAAGTGTTTTAGTTGGTATTAAAGTAATATCACTAGAGAATATTTTTAAAAGAGACAGAAATAGGTGCATTTGGGAGTGATATTGGGGAATGGAGCATAACAAAGGAGGGTATTTTCTTAGTAACTAACAGTATAATAGTAGGGGTACTTGTCGTGCTGTGCAGATCCCCTCTCCAGAGGTCACACTGTAACTGCTAGATGGAGTTGAGACTCGGCTTAGTGTCACCACAAGACTTGACCCGATCAATTATAAGATCTCCTGTATTGACTCATTTGTATATTTTCTCTCATATTGCCAGTTTTATAATTTTCTACTATGTGCTGGGAGATTGCCCAAACTTTATCTTCTATTTTACCTTTTTATCTATTTAGCTTTACAATCTAGAAAGTTGCCATAACTTCCTTTTTATGAACTTCCTTTTTGGTAGGAGGGAGGGAGCGTCACATTACTAAACTCTCAGAGTCCCTTCTGTTCTCTAATTGTCTAACTTCCATTGAAAATAAGGAGAAAAGACCTAATTTTTCATCACTGGATATTTACATGTGTGACTTTATTAGTTATCTATTGCCTTACAGTTATCTGCCAAAAACTTAGTGACTTAAAATGACAGATTTTTATTTGGCTCATGATTCTTCAGGCCACAAATCTGAGCTTAGGTGGCCTCAGTTATCGGGGCGGGCCTGGGTTGACCTCGGCTGAGGTCACTCCAGGGTCAGTAGTTAGCTCGGAGGCTGGCAGGGCTGGCTGTTTCTGATAGCCTTGTCTGTACGGCTGGGTGAGCAGAGAAAGCAGACGCCTCTTTTTTCATTTCATCATTCAGTGACTCACTTGAGCTAATTTACATAATGGAAGCAGGATTCCAAGAGTGGATAGAAAGGTAAATCCCAAAGTGCAAACATTTTTGAATCTCTGCTTATCTCATGTTTTGTACTGTCACGTTGACCAAAGTAAGTGAACATGGCAGACCGTAGCTGGGGACAATGAAGGACTATGAAGAACTATGAGGTTAAGTTGAGGGATTCTGGAGCTTTCACTGCAAAAATCTACCAGAGACAAAATATAAGACTGGAAATTCTGGTCTTATATAAAAGAACGGGTAATTTAGAAAGACCATAAAATCTATGTGATTAGAAACAATTTTTATTTTGCTGGTTGTTTTCTCAAATGTTAGGAACTATGGAAATAGAGAACTAGATTTCTCTTAAACGGGAAGAGAATCAAGAGACGGAGGGAGGGGGATAGGCAGGGAGGGAAAGGGCATAAAAGAAGGAACTAGGATATGTTATGTACTTGTCCCCACCAGCTCTTCACAAGCAGTGCAAACATTATGCAATGCAGACATGCACTAAAAAAAAATAAATGTATTTAAAAAAAAACAATTTTTATGTAGCAACATATGGTATAAGAATTCAATGAAAGATAGAGTTTGAAATCTTTGGAAAACTTCACTGGGGAGATGGGGTTTCAGCAGGTTACTAAAGGTGGTGGGTCAATTTAGATATCCCAAAAAGCTCCATGCAAGCATATGGGCAGAGTGGAGATCTAGAGGATCAGAGAGGGGCAGTGTAATGGACATGCCATTTAATTGAATTTGTGGATGCATTCTGAAAAAACAAAAAACGACGATGGATGTGAATAGTAAATCCAGGAGAGGCTGATTGGAAGACTCTATTATAGATAACATTTTAATGCTAGATAAATTGAAAGAGTCCCTTCTGGATAAAGTATGTCTTTTAAAATTAAGAATTTGAAAAATTTTCAATAAGGAAAATTATAATTTAAGAATTACGGATATCTGATATTTGAATAAATATAATCTGAGATTTATTGGGAATAAAAGGGCTAAAATTTAATTTCAGGCTTCACCTAAGTTTTTAGCATGTTACACAATATGTTACAGAGATGAGCGCTAAACTGTTTAGCTGGTTATGAACGTGGAACATCATCTACATTTATTAGGAAATGTGTGAAACCTAAATAATTTTTTTTTCTGTAATTGGTATAATTTTTGCCTGTCTTCATTGACAGCTCTTCCCCAGGGCAGTTAGTTCAGGTTAGAATGTTTAACCAGAGAATTGTCACACATGAAGCCAAAAAACAATACAAAACATAGTATTTACTACGACATTTGGTACATTTTGACATCACACACTTATTTACATATAATGCAGTAAATTAAGGCTTGTCTTTAGAAAGGAAATTAAATATGAGCAAAACTTTATACAGAAAATGTGTATTGGAGAATATCATAATCATTTCTGTACAGCTATTAGACCATTTTCATTTTAAATTAGATTATTTAAACCTATTTTATATGATGCTAACCACGCTAATGTTAATGGCATTTAAACTTTAATGGATTCATTGGCTTTGGGGCTTACCTTGATAAATCTCTGAGTAAATGTATTTATTAACTAATGCTTCTCCTGAAAATAAAATTAGTTGGTATCACTGCTCACTGGCCTAACCTCACTGCAAGTACTCAATTTCTTAAGAATTTTATCATTTCCTATCTCCCAAAACTCATCTTTGAAAGGGTGTATGGTCTAAGTAAGAAAA